>JAEIFM010000212.1:1127500-1205000 GCA_018901885.1 Zaprionus kolodkinae | reverse complement strand
ACGGACAGGCGGACAGACGGACAGACGGACAGACGGACAGACAGACATGGCTAGATCGACTCGGCTGGTGATCCTGAGTAAGAATATATATACTTTATGGGGTCGCAGATATCTCCTTCTGCCTGTTACGCACATTCCGACAAACCTAATAGACCATGTATTTTTTTAAAATCCATGGCCTAAAAAGAAATACGTAATTACCAGCCTGGGGAAGAAATATTTGTAAAGGTAAACACTAGATTAGGTTCCAAACTCTCCCCAAGATTTAAGAAAGAAACAGTTAAGGGGAACAAACACACTACAATAACAACTGAATCAGGAAAAACAGTACATAAAAGCCATATAAATATGTAACATTTTTCAGGGTTTTACTATTATTGCGGACGATGTCTGTGGCACTATGGATCTTATAAACTATACAAACGCACAGATAATGACAATAAGCAAGGGGATCGGGAAGTTACAAACCTCAACGACTAAACTAATACACCTCATTGACCTCGACCAAATCCAAACCGCTTTAAGCATTTTACACGAACATACGGAAAATAGCCTTAAACGCAGTCCATTGTTCGCAACCCTTCGCCATGAGATAAACACAGCTATATACACATTCCAGACAATTACTGCCTTTCCTAAGACACGGGAAACTAGGTCCATAAATTGGCTAGGGGCAGATTGGATGTACATAGCGGGAAGTCCAGATCACGACGACCGCGTCATGATAGAGCAGAACTTAAATAATCTTATTGACAACAATAACTAACAGGTCATTGTCAACAAACAGTTAGAAGAAAAAATAAATAAACTCACTTCAGTTTCCAACGCTCTCACAAATTCTATACAAAAAAGCAGTTCAGTTAGTATCGAGATGGCTATTAGTTTGCACAATCAAATCAGACTTTTAAACGAAGAAATTATTAAGATTAAATATGCCATTCAATGGGCACGACTTAACATAGTTAACGCACTTGTGCTAAATGAAGACGAGTTAATTGAAATTGAAAAAATTTTTAAAATAAATAACATGCTACCCTTATCAATGGTAGAAATAATGGAGTTTTCCGATGCCTCAATACTACATAATAAAACGACACTTTTGTACACTGTAAAAGTGCCAAATTTAGAAGAAATACAATACCAAGACTTCATCATAAAGCCCATAGTAAAAACCAATTCATTTTTACACTTAAACTTTCAAGAAATCTTTGTTTTCAAAAACCTAACCTATGGCATTCCCCAAACATGTCAAACAGTAGAAAATATAAAAATATGCGATAAGAAATCAATTTTTAATATAAGTCTTTCAAATTGTATTCCATAGTTAGTTCAGGGAAAGAAAGCGCTGTGTAGTTTTAGCAATGCCGACCACGTACCCAAAATAGAACTCGTATGCGCCAATCTGCAAGCCAATGTTCTACACAAGTTAGATGGCGTGCTAGTTGCATCGTAGCTTTTACTGGGCATCTGGATCGACTTAGTATTGCAGTGTCATCAGCGAATGTGGATATCGATAGCTGGTAGTTTGTTGGGATATCCGCCGTGTATAGGGTGTATAGAATTGGGCCCAGAACACTTCCTTGAGGCACTCCGGCTTCTATAGTTTAATCATTAATTGAAGTGCTTGAACTGCATCTAACCGCGAACACTCTTTTGTATAGGTAAGACTTTAGAAGCTTATGTATGTTTTGAGGCAGCAGTTTGATTATTTTAAACATAAGTCCATCCAGCCATACTCTATCGAATGCTTGTGCAACGTCTAAGAATAGAGCTGTGCAATATTCACGATGTTCAAAGGCAGTGCGATTTTCTGTTTTTCTGTGTTTTTCGCCACAGTTGCTGCATAACTTTATTGAACTGTCATTTTTATTCTTAAGACACTTTACAGTACTGTGGGCATCGCTGAAACGACGCAGATGGATTTTAGAGTGCAGTACGCTGTGGTGTGGCCATATTCTTAGCAGTTGGTGCGCTGCACAGGTTGCCTGCGCTTGTGAGGCTCTTCTATGATTATTCTTCGGTGCAGTAAATACTGGAGCTTATATATAGGGTGTACTTCATTTTTGTTGTTTTTCTGACTTTTCTGGCTCCAGTTCGACTTTAAAGAGTGGCTGCGGCTCTTTGTTCTTGTTGAGAATGTTGATCACCGTTTTGGCGTTGAAGTTCTTCTCCTTTAGTTCCGCGATAATTTCGGATGAGGTCACTGATGACTCTATTCCTTTAATGACAACCTGCAATCCTTTGGCACTTTTCAGCTGGTAGGTATAGTAACTCTTCCCAGGTTCGTCCAGGTACTTGGTCACTGCTCGGTGGCTAGACTTATCCTGAGTCTGCACTTTCTTGTATATTGCCCTTAGTAAGAGGTATAACATGGAACTTGTTCTCTCCGATAATTGCAACTAGTTTGTTAACCAGCGCATTTGAGGTTTTCTCACGTATATATATTGGTGGCGGCTTTATCTTCTTCTGCTCCTGCTCCTGTTCCTGCACTTCACAGTCATCCAGTAGTGCAAACCTATTTAAATTTGAGTCATTGGCAGCGTTGGCACGATTTATTTTCGGCTGATTACCAGCCTGCTTGTGTTGTGGGCTTAGCTTTCGCTTTATTTGGATGTAGCGATCCAGCCCTGTTTGACAAAGTTGTTTGTTTTGTTTTGGATCTTGTCCGCTTTCACTTTCAAGAGTCGGTGTGAGTGCTTTTGCATTCGTTGTTGTTAATTCAGCGGAATTGTACACCGCTGTCGGTATTGAGCATAGAGTTGATATTGATGTTGTTGCAGTTGTTGTTGCTAAAGGTGCAGTTGCAGTAGATATCGTGATTACTGTACTGGTGGTTAAAGAACTTGACACCGTTTGGAATGGGGAGAGCGTGAGAGAGACGCTCTCAGTGCGTTCGGGTTCACTTCGTGCAGTCAGAAGGATTGGTGAGCAAGGCCGCGATCGTGTGCATTCTGCAGGTGCTAGGTCTTTGTCCGGTGGATGGTTTGGCACTCGCGGGCGTCAGACACGACGGTGAAGTATGCATTGTTCCGCTGCAAAGAGAGTCGGCGCTCGTCTTGCTCTTTTTGCCGCTGAGCGCGCAATTCGCGTTGGCTCATTTTAGAACGATCGATTTGTTCGTTGACTATTTGTTTTTTAGTTTTACTTTATTATTCCACACACAGAAAGTTTTGTAAGATAGCAATTTTACATTGCCAATAGCGTCTCTTTCGCTTTCGATTTATGTATTTATTTTATGTTATTAACTATTCACTTCACTAAAATCAAGTGATTATATACGGAGCTCGATGAAAACACGTCTGACTTCATTGAAGTCCGGACAGCTGATGCACATAAAATCGCATTCAACGATCTACAGCATAACTCTGCTAACGCTCTTTGGTATTGCTCTGATTCTCATCCTGGGCTTGCACACCTATAGTCAAAGGCAGAGGACTCCTCTGGCACGTAACCGTCAGATAACTCGTTTTCGCACGGGACGTCCAACAATCAGTTTTTATTGAACAATATTCAACTGAATCCAATTTGCTCTTCAATTTTTGATAAGTTATTTCATACAGATTTTTCGAATGTACATGTTGAAGTGTTGTTCTACTGGGCAAGACATATTTTGGATCCAGTAGATGTACAAACTCCCGGAAGCCCTCACGGTTGACGATGTTGAATGGTTTAGCATCTTTAGATATCATTTTGACAAGGCCTTTGTCCAATAACTGCTTTTTAATTGATGTGGGGGCGTACACTTCAGACCGGCTTACAAACTCATCAATTTTTGCCACTTTATCTGTACTTACAGCTGTTGCCATTGGATGAATGCGTTTTAAATGTTCTGACAAATTTGACGTATTTTCTGACGTCTTGTAGGTGTTTCCACAAAGTCGACATTTCGCAAACATATTATCTTTCTTATCGAAATATTGCCAAACAACTGAAGTCACTTTGTTGCGCTTGCAAGGCGGCTCTGCAGAACATGGCGCAGATTTACCGTTATCTAAAATGCAAAACAATAATTTTAGAATAATGCTACAACTGCTGCTGCTACTTTGCAAAAATTTGTCCATTTAAATAGTCTGGAAAGTTAAATCTGCATTATATCGAAAATATATAAATAAGAAATAGTAAAATACAAGTTTTAAATTATGAAATTACGAAAATAACTTACATGTGTTTAAGCGTCACTAGTGTGCTGAAGCGCCGCCAGCTTTTGTGCGATATATCGATTATGAATATAATATATCGATGGTTTCACAAATTCTCAAACATCGATAAGCTTGAAACCATCGATGGCTTTGCAGCTCTACAGAGGAACATAACCTTGCAACTAGGACCCACACCGGGAATGGTAACAAAAGTCACCGCGATCCTCGTACCATCAACCGGCGAGCAATCTTTGGCTGAGGCACAATATCAGTTCACCAGCATTCCCTATTTCTATAGACCGCTTGAGGAGAAGCATAAATTAGAGGAGGAAGAATTAACAACAAAAATGTTATATTTAGAATAATGAACTCCAATATGCAAGCTCTAATACGCAAGCTCAGCGTCTGCATAATTCCCTGCACGCGCCGAGTTGCTAAGCAGAATTCTAAGAATCTGTTTGGCAACCGCTTTCGCTCCCACAAGTGCATGTGATTCCAAGAAGTCTGCACCAATTCGTCCAACAAGACAGCAGCCAATATCGTGGCCTATTCGAAACATCAAAGGCGACGTCGATTCTCTGCCACCAAAAGCAGCGCAGCTCACAGCAAAAGACTCACAGCTTGTTAGGGATAGCTTAGGGTAATCCGTTGCAAATTGGATTTAGACTTATAAAGCTTATTGTTCTTAATTGAACTCCATTTCTTTTATTTTTTTACTTTGCACCTTGCAAGTAATTAACTTATATATTCTGAATCAGTATCAACAGCCGAGTCGCTATAGCCATGTCCGTCTGTCCGTCTTTCCTTCTGTCCGTCTTTCCTTCTGTCCGTCCGTCCGTCCGTCCGTCCGTCCGTCCGTATGTCTGTCTGTCTGTCTGTCTGTCTGTATGTCTTTCTGTATGTCTGTCTGTCTGTCTGTCTGTCTGTCCGTCCGTGTGAGCACCTGGATCTGTGGAGCTAGAATTACCTATTTTTTTGACATTAGGTGCTATTACTGCAGTCTTATCAAGTTTTTTTTTTGATTTTTGCCACGCATCCACCCGCCCCCATAAATTGAAAAAAAAATTGATTTCAGCCGCAATATAAGCAATAAATAAATACCAACTTGCGGACGTTTCGTTACAATTCCAGTAAGATTTGACTATATATATAAAAGATATTAAAGAAATAGTAGTGCCATGTGACCACGTGTTTTTGTCTGTTTTATTATGTAAGATATGCAAGATCCAGGTCCAACTCCGGCAGCAAGCACTTTTTTTTCAATTATATGTACCAAAATTATTTGCACTGATCATAATTGCAATTTTATGGTACTCGCATAATAGTTGCAATAGCCGAGAGGATGTTGTCGTTGACTGTCGAGCGAAAGGGAGCGAGTTCGTATCCTACTCGATGCAAGTGGGGTGTGTTTTATTGGCTTTTTTTAAGCATTTAAAATATTTTAAGTTTAGTATTTTAATTAAACAGAATTTTAAAGGGAGTGAGTTGGTATTGTCTTACACGCACAACCACGACACATTAATAATTTGTTTTTGTCCTGTACAATTCATGATGCGCTAATGGCAAAGCGGTTATAATTGCAGAATGCATAGTCCGAGTATTTTAGGGTCCATGGTTCGAATCTCCACTTGGGCCAATTTTATTTTTGGTTTTTCTGTTCATATATTTATTTTTTTTTTGCATTAAATAATCGATGTTAACGATGTTTTTACTATATTTAAGGAAATTTAGTATCTTTAGTGATATTTCGCAGCAATAAACAACATAAACGACAAATCTGGTCGGAATATTGAATTTCTCAATAAATATGTGAAGCATTAAATAAATTCTTACTGGAAAGCACTGACAGCAAAGTGGCAACATCCAATAAGATCAACGTGCAACTTTCATAGTCAAAACAATTTTGATACTATTAGACGTATTGTTCTCGTATAGTTGTAGCGGGTATATCACAGTCGGGCCTGCTCGGCTGTAGCCTTTCCGACTTGTTCTTTATTAGTGATGACATTCATTACAAGATAATGACTTATATCAGTAATGATACTAACTAAGAAATTAAATAAATAATATCGAAAAAAATAATAATATCGATTAAGGGGCTAGATTTGGTTATGCGATTGTAGCGACAACTCTAACCAATACGATTGTTTTATCGATAGGAACGGTACAAGGAGTACGATCTCCAATTTTGTAACGGATTATTCAGCCATTGAGGAGAATAAAAAATACACGTTTTGTTAAAAGATATAAAGTTTGTCATATTAAATAAATATAATATCGCATCGCGATACGATTAATGGTACAATTAATAGCAATTTGTATCTTGCCTTAAGCGTCTTGCCAGGATCTTTGACTACTTTTAACAGCGGTTAACATGCGTTTTACCAAACTCATAATACGTTCTACCTGCCCATTGGCGCGACTTGCTCCTGTTGCTATTAGGCGTCATTCTATTTGTTGCATAGAACAAAAATTCGATCCATTGAAGGATCTACCCTGATCTGCAATGATACGTGCCGGAACACCCAAAAATTGATATTTCTGACTTTACAGCATATAAGTTAAGGCTGCAGGCTCAGCAGTAAGCGGTCAGCAACTTAGTTGCTTAGTGCAAACGTCAGTCGTCCGGCGGCACCGGATGGTAACTTAAGACGTTGCACGAGTCGCGTGGTCAGCGTTCTGCTCATAGCGACGCAGATAGCTCCGGCCACTGGCGAGCTGGGAAGTAGTCTTAAGAGAATTGTAAAAGTCAGTTCCCTTCGGGAGTCGCGAACCACCACTCATGCTTTTGTTTGGCTACGGCCTTAATTATTAAAATAAACATTTGTATCTCATTCAAACGAGTCTACCCTCTTTTATTAATTGGCGCCCAACGCGATTAAGTACTCGCGCTCAAAAAAGTGAACCATTAACTAAGCCAGCCCCAGTGCGTAAGTGCGCAAAGCCAGCCTCAGTGCGTAAGGGCATATAAAAAAAACAAACTCTAGTGAAAAGTGCACAATAAACTCAAACTAAAGCCACAAGCTACGTTTAAATAGCTCAGGCAACCAAAAGCTCTTTGAGTCGACTGATCTTAGTTGACGTTAAATAAATAAATAAATAAATAAAACGCTATAAAAACCACGACAAGCTAGCATTAGCTATCATTGTCAAAAATATTTAAATATTCCCAATTGAACACCAAGCGGTCGGCTTGGGCAGCGAAGACCAGACAATAAAAAAAAAACAAGAAGGAAGTCAACACCAGACAACCCTGAAGTCACAGGCGGATTTCAACTCTAACTTCATCAACTCGGCGTTATCATCTTTAATCTTAGAAAACCATGTAAGTGGAGCTTTCTTTATCGAAAACAAGTTAGTGCGTTGCCTTTTAAAGTGTTGTTAGTACCTCTATCATTGCCGGTGTCTTTGTTTAGTTGTTTTTAAATAAATAAGGTTTAAATATCAGTCTTTAGTATCAGTCGTTAAAATCGCTCTTTATCTGAATTCCAAATCTTTGCCAAAGAGGTCAAGTACATTGTTAAATGTTCTAGATATACAGCAGCGATCGTACAATACCTTTTTCTCGCTACGCCTTAAGCGACGTAACTTGAGTCTGTTTTTGTTTGCATGTTTTTGTGACACATTGTTGCCATTTGAACGCGCATTCCATTTTAGGCTGCATTCAATTGCACCATTAGCTTTTTCTGTCGTATTTGCAAATAGCGTTGTTTGATCAGTGTATGTCGGACGCTGACGCCGACCTTGATAGCATCCTCAACTTATTTGACGTGCTGTCGATTTCTACACAAAGCGACAATATGGACCCTAACACTTTAAATCAAGTAACAGCGGCCGCTGTCAATGCTGCTTTGGCTGCTCAGAAGCAGGATTTCATTGGGGAGATGAACAAATTACGCGAACAGTTTGATTCCTTTTGCGCCATACCAAAACCCAAAGTATATGAACCAATTAAAGTAGACCGCACTGTGCCATGCGAGGAATCCCTAGACGCAGTTAAGTGCCTCGCGCAGTTTCATGGCGATCAGGAAGAGTATGTGTCATGTCGGCAATCTGCCGTGGCTGCGTACGAACTATACAAAGACTTTGTGGGCAGCTCTCAGCATTATAGTGCTGTAGTGATTATTCGTAATAAAGTAAAATCCAGAGCAAATGCTAAACTGTCGCACTTTAACACTCCACTGAACTTCGAGGCCATCATAGACAGATTGGACCGCACTTATGCCGACATGCGTTCGCTAGGCGTTTTGCAACAAGAGTTATCTGCTCTGCGCCAAGGGAACTTATCCATTGTCGAGTTCTATGATGAGGTAGAGATGAAGCTGACTCTACTTACAAACAAGGCCATCATGTCTCTGGACCCAGCTCAGGCGCAATACGCCAATGGAAAATATAGAGCTGACGCCTTGCGGACCTTCGTTTCTGGTCTAAAGCGCAACCTTACGGATTTGCTCTATTCTCCTAAGCCAGAGGACTTGCCAACCGCGCTTGCTATGGCTCTAGAAGTAGAGGCCAACCATGACCGTCACTCCTTTGCGTCAAACTTTGCTAGAACCCTAGAAGAAAGAAGCCTTCGCCAAGGCTTAAGTAGAAACGGCCCAATTAACAATAATGCCAGAAGTTTTGGTAAACCACCGCGTTTCCCACGTGAGCCAGATGCTCAGCCACCACAGCCTCAACGGCCTCAACAGACTCAGCAGCCTCAACAATGGCGACAAGGTGACCAGGTAGAGAAGATGGATGTCGATCCGTCTTCCTCCAAGTTTAGACAGCCCACGAACTATTCTAGGCCACAACAATCGGCAAACGCCGTTTCGGCTCCGCTTCCTAATCAACCTTCGGGCCCGAATTATGGTAAGCGACAGATGATTTCAGTAAGGTTGTCCGACCAGCGCCGCCAGCGGGTCAATCACCTTGATCAGGCGAATGATCAAGAAAACGACGAAGAGTACGATCAACTGGCAGCCGATGCACTGGCTGAAGTCGATACGGAAAGCGTCGAAGACTTTGAAGAGGACGGCTGTAATTTTTTAAGAACAGCGTCCCTGCTCCCGTTTATACAACGGACAATAGCGGGGAAGACCTTAACTTTTCTGATAGATACTGGAGCAGCAAAAAACTACGTGCGCCCAGTAGAAGGCCTCTTAAATGTAGTGCCTGTTGAAAAACAATTTAGAGTTAAGTCAATACACGGGTTCAACTGCGTAAAGCAAAAATGCCACCTACACCTCTTCGGCATCAATAGCCCATTCTTCATCCTCCCTTAACTTTCGACCTTCGACGGCATTATTGGCCTTGATCTGCTAAAAAAAGCAGGTGCCAGTATTAACCTCGAAAAACAGCTAATTTCTTACAAAGGCGGGTCTGAAAAGATTCTTTTCCATTCCTGCGAAGCTGTGAATTTTACGAAAGTAGAAGACATCGCCGTGCCATCTTGCGTGAAAAACGCCTTTCAAAAGATGATGCACAGTAGAATTCAGGCCTTCGCGGACCCCGCTGATTTACTCCCATTCAATACTGCGGTGGTTGCCACCATCCGCACTGAGGATAATGAGCCAGTGTATACCAAATTGCACCCCCTTCCGGCCAGTACCCTCGATTTCGTTAATGCAGAAATCAAGGAGTTACTAAGAAACAACATAATTCGACCCTCGAGGTCGCCATACAACAATCCCCTTTGGGTGCTCGACAAAAAGGGTGTTGATTCGACTGGAGCGCGGAAAAAGCGACTGGTCGTCGACTTTCGCAAACTTAATGCGTAAGCAGTTGCTGATAGGTACCCGATGCCCAGCAAACCAATGATTTTGACGAATCTATATAAGGCAAAATACTTCTCTACTTTGGACCTCAAGTCTGGCTAACCCCAGATAATGTTGGCAGAACAAGACAGGGAAAAAACCGCCTTTTCCATTAACGGCGGCAAATACGAATTCTGTCGTCTCCCATTCGGCCTGAAGAATGCGTCTAGCATTTTCCAGCGAGCAATTGACGATGTCTTAAGGGAATTTATAGGTAAAATTTGCTATGTTTACGTTGATGACGTAATCATTTTTTCTCGAAATGAGGCAGACCACGTTCGAGACATTGATCTCATTCTAAAGAGTCTACACGACGCTAACATCAGGGTCGCCAGGGAGAAATCAAAATTGTTCAAGGAGAGCGTGGAATACCAATTTCTTGGTTTTTTGGTTTCCAGAGAAGGCACCAGAACGTGCCCCGAAAAGGTCAAAGTCATCCAAAACTTTCCCGCCCCGAAAAATATTTTCGAGGTACGCTCATTCCTGGGCCTGGCAAGCTACTACAGATGCTTTATAAAAGATTTTGCATCCATCGCCCGCCCCATCTCCAACATTCTAAAAGGAGAAAATGGCAAGGTTAGTACCTTCAGATCTAAGAATATTCCAATCGCCTTCAGCAACGACCAGCTACAGGCGTTCGAAAAAATAAAGAGTATCTTGGCATCTGAGAGCGTCATCCTCCATTATCCTGATTTCAGCCAGCCATTTGACCTAACCACGGATGCTTCATCCACTGGCATTGGTGCTGTGCTATCACAAAATAATAGACCTATAACTATGATTTCCCGCACTCTAAAGGACGCTGAGGTGAATTATGCCACAAACGAAAGAGAACTTCTTGCCATCGTTTGGGCACTCGACACGCTACGTCACTACCTTTACGGTAAATCTGATATTCACAGATCATCAGCCCCTAACTTTCGCGGTCTCCGACAGAAACCCGAACTCCAAGATAAAGCGCTGGAAGGCGCGCATAGACGAGACTGGAGCTAGAGTGTTCTATAAACCAGGCAAGGAGAATTTCGTTGCTGACGCACTCTCACGCCAGAACCTGCATGCCTTACAGAGCTCCAATGCGTCCGATGCTGCCACGGTTCACAGCGAACTTTCGTCCACTTATGTAATTAAGTCATCGGACAAACCCCTCAATTGCTTTAGAAACCAGATAGTGATTAGGGAGGCAGCATTCCCTTCTAGGCAGCTGTTCATCATCTTTGGCCAAAAGACACGCCACCACATAGATTTCGAGGATTGGAACACATTAATTGACACAGTCAAGTCGGTAGTAAAACCGGATGTGACTAATGCCATTTTCTGCGAACTTCCAGTTCTTGCCCGCATTCAGCATCCCTTGGTCATGGCTTTCCCGGCTACCGCCTTCTGGCATTGTAAGCGCTTCGTCGCGGATGTCACAAATAAGGAAGAGCAGGTGGAGATCGTGACCGCTGAACATAATCGAGCACATAGAGCCGCACAAGAGAACGTAAAGCAGGTTCTGCTAGATTATTATTTTCCCAAAATGTCAAAAATCGCGACAGAAGTTGCAACAAACTGCAAAATCTGCGCAAAGAACAAATATGACAGGCACCCTCAAAAACAAGAAATGGGTACCACGCCAATTCCCAGTGGCATTGGAGAAATGATACACATTGAGATTTTCTCTACGGCAGGAAAATACTTCCTAGCTGCGGTAGATAAGTTTTCAAAGTTTGCTTTGGTCCAGCCCATTGCGTCACGCACCATTGCTGATGTCAAGGCCCCTATACTGCAAATTGTCAATAGTTTTCCGGAGGTCAAGAGTGTTTACTGCGACAATGAGCCGTCGTTTAGCTCTGAAACCATCCGCTCCTTGTTGGCAAATCACTTCGGTGTAGAGGTAATAAACTGCCCGCCACTTCACAGCACGTCAAATGGTCAAGTGGAACGATTCCACAGCACCCTGCAAGAAGTTGCCAGGTGCATAAGAGCTGAGAGACATATCGAGGATGTCTCTGATGCCATTCTTCTCGCGACCATCGAGTATAACAGGACTTTCCATTCGGTCACAGGGCGAAAGCCAGCAGAACTTTTAAGAGCCTCGAAAGACCATTTCCCTGAGGTTAACAGAAAGCTCAAAACGAGCAACTGGAAAGAAATAACCAGAAACGCTAAAACAGAGTCTTTAATGTAGGAGAAAAAGTTCTGGTAAAGGCAAACAGGAGGCTGGGAAACAAACTATCCCCGTTGTTCCTGGAAGAATCGGTGGAAGCCGACATGGGGACCACTGTCTTAATAAAAGGGAGGGTGGTCCACAAAGACAACTTAAGATAAGCTTTTTTACAATTCTTTTTCTTTCTTGCACTACCTCTATCCTTAGGTTTACTTTGTTCTTGGCCACCTTGACCCATGCTAAGATAACGGACTACTCACATGCGGACTACATACCAATAACCGACGGTAACGCCATTATCTGGAATGAGACTTGGACTGTTCGACACACGACGAACCTAACTGCATACGACACTTTCGTATCAGAAACAGCAAATCTTGTAGAGCTTTTTCCTCTGGAGTACATGAAAAAGGTCTTACAAGCCGAAGTAGAACACCTGACGGCTCTTCTCGCCACACTTCATGTGCACCACAGACGGACGAGGAGCACCAACCTTTTGGGTTCCGCATTAAAAGTTCTGGCGGGAACCCCGGACTTCGACGACCTACAGCAAACGAGACTGATAGAACACGACCTGATCAACGCCAACAACAAGCAAGTACTTCTAAATTCGAAATTCCAGAATCAGATCAACGCGCTTACGCGCACCGTCAACGCAATTTTAAATGATCCAAGTAGAGAGCGCATAAACGCACCACACCTGTACGAGACCCTTTTGGCTAGGAACAGAATAATAGCTCTTGAGCTAGAAAACCTAATAATAGCAATCACACTGGCAAGAATAGACATGGTAAATCCTGTTATCTTTGGCAGCACGGACTTGCAGTCGATATTGCAAGAGGGCTTCACAGGATTGAGCTTAGCTCAGATCTCGAGTGTGGCTAGCGTTAGGGTATTAGGAAGCGATAGGCTAATTCATTTTATTTTATCTTTTCCGAAACCTAAGTTAGTTTGTAAGAAGATCACTATTTTCCCAGTAGCACACGATGGGATTGTACTCCACCTGGAAGAGAACGTGGAAGCGGAGTGCAACGGCCACATCATCGCCGTCACCTCCTGTATGGGCCCCGCCACTGCCACATTTTGCAAGGAGGCAGCGGAAGCTTCATGCGCTCAGGGTCTCCAGTCTGGGAGTGTCGCGCATTGTGCCACACGTCCCAGCCATCTTGCCGCAGTGACATCTGTCGACGAGGGCATCCTCGTGGTCAACGATCACTGGGCCACCGTGAGTATCGATGGGAGCCCACCCGAAAACATAACGGGCACCCATTTGATTACATTCGCAACTGTGGCATTCGTCAATGGTTCCAAGTACGTTAACTATAATGCTACTCCTGACCGGCTGCCAGCCCCCGCCGTTTCGGCAAGGATCAACATCACCCGGCATCAAAATATAGCGAGCCTGCCGTACCTACAAAAATTGAATGAAGACAACCTTCAACGAATAGAGGAGCTGCAAACTTTCAACACCTCTGTTCCATTCCTGGCTACGCTACCATGCCTCCTCAGCTGCATCATTATTGCGGTGATCGCCTGGGTCTACCGTCGTAGACAAAGGAATAGAGTCACGCTTTCTGTGCAAAAGATGCTGAGCGACCCGGGCATAGCCGAGGACGGCCATGTTTCAAGTGGGGGGATAGTTAAGGCTGCAGGCTCAGCAGTAAGTGGTCAGCAACTTAGTTGCTGATCATAAGTGCAAACGTCAGTCGTCCGGCGGCACCGGATGGTAACTTAAGACGTTGCACGAGCCGCGTGGTCAGCGTTCTGCTCATAGCGACGCAGATAGCTCCGGCCACTGGCGAGCTGGGAAGTAGTCTTAAGAGAATTGTAAAAGTAAGTCCCCTTCGGGAGTCGCGAACCACCACTCATGCTTTTGTTTGGCTACGGCCTTAATTATTAAAAATAAACATTTGTATCTCATTCAAACGAGTCTACCCTCTTTTATTAATTTATATACAACTTTCGCTATTAATATTTATGGTGTGGTATAAATGAAGAAATTTAGTGAACGCCTCTACTTGAACTATGACATATTCTTTAAGGAATTACAATCGGTAAAAACTGTAAAATGTCTGCCATGCAGATAATGTCAGAAATGCTCCATCGAGTTAAATACGACAAATGTTTCAATGTTCGATTGGATACTGAGGATCAAATATCACTAGCACAGGCTCATCTGTTAATGTTTTGATAACCGATTGACGTATTTGCTTATGTTTTGATCCCCACTGGAATACTTTGTTTTTACACGTAAGACCATTAAACGGTTTCAGTATTTCAGAGAACTTGGGTACGAATTGCCGAAAATATGAAGGAGGTAAATTAAACAGTGCTCGTATTTTACGTGGATTGGGCCGAATTTCGCCATCCTTTATAAGAAACCCAAGATACTCTACACGTGATTTTAGGAATGAACATTTAGTCACATTAAATAAAAACCCAGCATGTGATAGGATTTCCAATACTGTTCTCAATCTGTCGAAAGATTCTTCTTTTGGCTGAGCAGTAATCAAAATATCATCTTCATAAACGATAGCATAGGAATGGGCAAGGTCACCTAACGCTTTCATAACTGCACGCAAAGGCATAGATACAAATTCGAATTGGCCCTCTGGAGTAACAAATGCCGTTTGCTCTATTGAATTTGGGTGTATAGAAATCTGGTAAAAACCACTAGCAATATTCAGGCACGAAAATAACTTTGCACCACGTAACATACCGATTTGGTCGTTAATTTGCGGTAAGGGATATTTTCTAGACACGGTATTGGCATTTAACTTACGATAATCTATGCAAAGTCTATCCGAGCCATTTTTATTTTAGACGAAACGCATTGGACTTGCAAAAGGGGAGCAGCTGGAGCGGATAATATTCGATGCCAATAATTCCCTAATTTTGTCTTTTGTACTATTCCTTTTTCCTCGATACTAAGCCGATATGGCCGCCTTTGCACAGTCTTATTAGTATCAATCAATCGAATTTCCAACTCTCCAGATATGACTCGGCTTTTGGGAAATCCATTAATATATGTGTTTGAAAATTCGCTTGGAATTTCTAATAAAGTTGACTTATCCACACCACACAGCTCAGTATTAATATTGGTAAGGTTGACACAATTATTCAAAGCAGATAGAGTGTACATAGATTTTGCCTTATATATTTCAAAAGTATCTATTGTTATCTTTACACCAAAATTCTGAGTTAAAATTTTTCGTCCGATTCTAATATCATAATTTATATGACTGTTAAGAACGACGTGAAAAAGTACTTCAAGAGAATAACCACTGATTACAACATTAGACAATATTTGCATAGTACTTGTCACTGAACTCTCTCCTATTCCCTTTAAAACTAAAATATTATTGATTCGTGTGCCCGAAAGTCTATGAGATACAAACTCTGTTATCAGCGAACATTCGACTCCAAAATCAAAAATGAATGGATACCAGACAAAATCAAAGTACCAATTGGGTCGGCCACGTGGCACAAGTTTACACGCCTCTCATCCATTTTATTATGACTGGCTGATTCTTTTTTCTCAGTACAAGCGGAAGCAAAATGTCCAGGAGCTCAACACTTATAGCAACTAATTGCTTAAGTCCTTCCGTCCGATAAACGTCCAGAATTTGGATTGGATCCCTGTTTTGGCTTAGCAGCGTTACTCCTCAAACGACAGTATAAACAGTACGTTGCAGTCTTGTGTCAATATGTGCAACGTGTGCTTGAACTACCGACACGGCGCTTTGTTCCGTAGTAATCGACTTCCACTCTACCATTAGTGTCGTTAATAACCGGCTTCCATACAGCGAAAGGCACTCGCCGTTTTTCGGGCTACCATACAGTAGCTGCTGGTGTTTCGTTGCCTTCAAATTGTTGCAAAAACAATTCCTTATATGCGTCCCAAGTGATTCCAAAACAAGAAAGCAAGGCTACCTTCGGCTTGCCGAAGGTTTCATACCCTTGCAGTTATACAAAATATAAAATATATTTGGATTGCTGCTGGTTTCTGTGGTATTTATTGAACAATTATAACAGAACACCAATTATATCATCCTCTTATAATTTCGAATAATCACCACGACAAGGTCGCAATCCTCGAGGAGGATTATTTACAATACCTTAAACATTGCACACATATTCTTTATTTTCAATAATAAAATAAATTAATTAACTAAATATTTAAAAATAAATTATTTAATTAGTGATTATAGCTAAGGAACACGCCGTCATGGTGACTATATGGAGTTTGATAAGTGATTGCGGCAGCACCGCTTACTGTGTTATCACAAAATATCCAATCAATTTGAGTTAAATGTTTTGTTCTTGGCACATTTAACAATAAACATAACCCCTTATTATTTAAAGTAGACTCGAGCTGATCAGTGGTTGTTGATCGGCAAATGTTAAAATCTCCTAATATTACCAATTTTGTATTATTTCAGCTGACGTTAGCCTTTTAACATCATTTCTGATTTCATTTCGAAACCTTGTAATAGGAAAAGCTGGATTTCTATAAACAACTATGAATATTGTATGCAAGTATTTAAATGTTATGGGCTGGTATATATTTCTTACATTATCAACTGAAACTGTTTGATATAAGAATGTTATGTTTTCCGATATATTTTGTTTTGCATATATCAGTACACCATTCTTAGAAACAGCATTTGGTCGAATGTCTTTGTGTTGTAAAGGATCTGTTGGTCATAAAATCTAAATTTGGAAAGTTCTGATTCAAAAATGCGTTTGAACAACAGCTATATGATTTTTGTTTAACAGCTACATGTAATAGTACTCAGATTTCCATAAAATTGCAACATGAACCTTCATTAGGCCGATCGTTGATCGGTATAAGTGATAAAAGTTATATTTGGATGTTGTAAGCCTGATAGCTATATCTTGAAATATAACGAAAATCGGCCATGACAGCTATACGATATATCAGTCCGATCTGGCCCGTTCCGACTTATTTAAAGAGGGCAGAAATAAGAAGCTTGTGAGCAAAGTTTCATGAAGATAGGTCAATAACTGGGGGACTAATTTGCGTTGCAACATACAGACGGACTGACTGATTGTTCATATAACAGCTATAGAATATAAACGTCTGAGATATTTAAATGGAAAAACAAAGGGCGGGTTACTGTATAACATTAAAAAGTATTGATAACGTGCGATATTTCCAAAAACAAAACAGGTTTGCATACAAAAACCCTGACGGACGGACGGACGGACGGACGGACGGACATCCATTTTTCGACTCCTCCTCCTCCTGTCGGAGATGTCTCCTAAGGTGCGTTGCAAACTTCTGGCAAAAATTAATATACCCTCTACAAGGGTATAAAAAAAGCTTGTGACAGCCAGTTAGATGCGGCGCCCTCTAGATATTTGGTCAAAGAGATAACCAAAGCACTGTCATCCACACCATGCAGCTGCACTAGCGCCAGTGGAGTCGGGATTAAATTAAGGCAATATAACGAATTTATTTACAGCTGGCGTTGACTGTGCACTTTTGACTGCATTCAAAACGTCGATCAAATTGTGATGCTGCGTTTCTAAAAGTGTGCACCACTTCTGATATCGGAGTCAGATGTCCAGACTCAATCATCTCCACCTCCTGCGCCTCTCGGATCGTGGCCTTGCGTTTCCTCCACATTTCAACTGCCTTCTTTCAGCGTTAGTTTTTCACTGACTCGAATTTCCAAAATGATGCTACTACAATGCCTAGACACAGTGTTTGGCACGTGTCTTCTTGACGCCAGTTAGCAATCACGCAATGATTGCAATGATTGCTACACAGAACAGTCAATTCTGTTAGGCTTGTGGATTGTGTGCAAGAGAAGGCACAAGTGGGAAGAGGATGAATAAGAATAGATAATCTTCCTATCTTTGTCACTTATTCTCTATTAGTGATTACATTCATTACAAGATAATGACTTATATCAGTGATGAAACTTAACAACTAAGAAATTAAATAAATAATACCGATGCGACATATACTAAATTTGTGCAACAGGCATGTATGTTAAAGGCATAAGGAGACGTGGCAGACCCATAAAGTATTTATATTCTCATTCAGAATCACTAGCCGAGTCGATGGAGCCATGTCCAATTGTCTGTCTATAGGCTGTCTGTATGAGACATCAGATCTCAGCTACTAAAAGAGCTAGAGATTCCAAATTCCACGCCCAAGGTCCCCGCAAATCGGTAATTTGCGATTATTAAGAAAAGTATTGGACTCATTGCTTCGGTATACATAATGCTGAATGCCATATGAACACATCCTCTAAATAACAATCTGTTCGGATTAATTGAACAGAAATTATTTAAGTCAACGTTTTCAGAACAAATGTTCGGTACGAGCAGCAGCCTGCGCACTGCTGTGAGTTGTGTGAGTGTGAGCGAGTATGTCATATGTAGTATAGTTATTTGTGCAGAATTCTCTGTTTGAAATTATGAGTGTAGTTTACATGTTTGGTAGGATGTTAAAAATTTGGAGAAGGTTATCATACTGTTGGGCGCGCTCGACTGTAGCCGACTTGTTTTCCGTTATTTTAGTTTTTATACCCTAACAGTTGTCTCCGTCGCACTCATCCAATAGAAGTTGCGCGTGCGAACGTTCAAAAAGAAGCAGCAAAGGAAATTAAAGTTCAAAACAAAACAAGTCGGTAAGGCTACAGTCGAGTGCGACTGAAAGTAAGATACCCTTTTCCCAATTTGGCAAGCTCAGGTCCCGGAGCTAAGGTAGTGCAGCGGCTCATGGAGTATGAAAAATCGGACGAGATAGAGATGCCAACGGTTGGGCTCTCCAGCCAATAAAAAGAATCTATGAAGGGTGAAATGACAGAATTGAAAACACATTTTTTTTTTTTTTTTTTTTTTTTTTGGTATATATTTTATTTGGATTTAAAATCTGTTTGTTGGGAGAGGTCAAGAGGGTGTGTTCTCTGCAGTCGTCTGCGGGATTGGTGGTTGGGGTGGTTCTCCAGTCTTCTTGCGTATCTCTCTGTGTCGAAGAATCTCGTCATCTACCCATGGAATCCCGAGCTCCTCGTGGATGGCGGAATTTTCGTGTTAGTTGAAAACACATGATGGTGCAGTTGGTGAGAATGCAGACACAGAACGCAGCAGTTACGGGTCAATCTAATCAACCGCAAAACCAGCAACATACACGGTGGAGGACACGGAAGTCACAAGAAACGAGCGTGGATGTGTTGGACAGGCTACCAACAACAACATGAGGGAAGCATCGGTCAAAGAAATCAAAAATACGTTGCCAGAGTTCAATCCAAGCGACGATAACGCTATCTCAGTAGATAATTTCGTCAATCGCGTCAACAAGGGTGTTGATGCTTGCCTGTGGGATGAAAAATGTTTAATTATATTTACTCACGGCTTATTGCGCGCCTATTCTTCACACCACGTGGAACAACTTTGCGAGTTCTCTTCGAGACAAGCCCTGATAAAACTGCTATGCACTTCAGTATGGCAATTGTTACAAAAAGATCGAAAGATACAGTAAAGGAATACTATTTTCGAATGTCTGCCCTTGGCGTGCGATATCGGCTCAGCAAAGCAGCAGTAGTCCGATACAAACGAGCAGGTTTTTAGCACCGTGAACTGCAAAACAGTATTGCTAGTATCGTGCGCCTGCCAGTCGCTAGAAAAATCAACGCCGAACGCCGCAAGTGCTCTATGAAAATAAGAGGCATTTGCGGGGGTTCGTACATTCTTACCGAACTGATAATTGTGGATTTAGACATCGACAGGAAAATCATTACAGCAGAAGTATACATTGCAGGCGACCATCTTTTGCAAGGACTTTCTGTTGGGACGGGATGCCATTATTAGCGCTCATCTTGTGCTCAACTATAACCCAGACGAAACCGATGTTAAACGGACGATTCACCATAAAGTATATATATTCTTGCTCAGGATCACTAGCCGAGTCGATTGAGTCAAGTCCGTCTGTTAGTCCGTCTTTATGAGACGACAGATCTCAGCTATTAAAAAAGCCAGAGTCACCAAATTTGGCATGAAGGTTCCTATAATTGGTAATTTGCGATTATTAAGCAAAGTATTAAAATCATAACTTTCTGCTTTAATGTTTAAAGCTGAATGCAGTATGGAAATATTCCCAAATAATAATCTGATCGGACCAAAAACAAAGAAGTTATTCAAGTCAACGTTTTTAGTACAAATATTTCATTTCACATATTTCATTTCCTAGTGAACGGACGTGCTTTTTTTGTGCGCTTCGATTTTTCGGCTTTTTTTATTAAAAACAACCAGTGTCTTTACTTAAATTCACTTTAAAACCGAAGATTTAACTATAGCCCGTTCACGACGCGTGTGCATGATCATTTTATTAGTCAAACTTATCTGTGTTTGCTAATTATACCCTTCGACCATTGAAAATGAAAAAAGGGTATACTAACTTTGTGCAAAATGTATGTAACAGGCGTAAGGAGGCGTGGCAGACCCCATAAAGTATATATGTTCTTGCTCAGGATCACTAGCCGAGTCGATTGAGACATGTCCGTCTGTCTGTCCGTCTGTCCGTCTGTATGAGACAACAGATCTCAGCTATTAAAAAAGCTAGAGATACCAAATTTGGCATGAAGGTTCCTATAAATCATAGGCAGATAAAGTTTATGTCAAATGTTTGATGCCACGCCCACCGCCCCCGCAAATCGGTTATTTGCGATTTTTAAGCAAAGTATTAAACGCATAACGTTCTGCTTCGGTTTGTATAAAGCTAAATGCAATATAAACATATTGCAAATTACAATCCGATCGGACCAATAACACAAAAGTTATTAAAGTCAACGTTTTCAGTACAAATGTTCGGTACGGGCAGCAGCCGACGCGCTGCTTTGAGCAGTTGACGCCGATGTCGACGTTGCGTCGTGTCGCTTCACTCTTTACGCGCGTCGCTGTGTGAGTGCGAGCGAGTAAGCTATATGTAGTAGAAGTATTTGTGCAGAATTCTCTGTTTGAAATTATGAGTGTGGTTACACGTTTGTAACGGATTTTAAAATTGGGAGAAGGGTATCTTACTGTCGGGCGCCCGACTGTAGCCTTACCCACTTGTTTTAGATTTTATTTTCTTTTTTTTTCTGTTTTGTGCATTTGTTCTTCCTCTTTTGGCGCATTTCTTTTTATTTATTCTCTTTTCAGTAAGCGACGTAGTTGTTAGTGTTGTTAGTGTTGTTAGTCACCGCTAATTTCTCGCGCTTGAGCAGCTTTAACGCTTTGCTGCTCTCGCACTTATCTTCTTTATTACCTTTGCTCTCTCTGCTCTCTGCCCTTTACGCACGTTAATTTCTCTCTCTTGCGCTCATCCCTTTTTTTGTTTTGGTTTTGTTTTCTTTTTGTCTGATTTTATTTCAACATTAGGTGTCCCCTATAATGGACGTTTTAATTTGCTTTAAGAAATCCTGCCTTAAGCAGGTGACTGCCGCCTAGGCAAGCATCTCGTGTTGGCTATGTGACAACGTAGTACACGCGAAGTGTGCTGGATTTACTGGCCCGACGGCTGACGCCGTAGCCAAACGCACGGGGTTGCGTTATTGCTGTGATGTGTGTAAGGAGGTGGAGAACGAAATGTTTTCGCTTATGCGTCAAACGAAGACTGATTTTAGGGAACTGTTTGGAAGTTTTCGCAAACTTTCCGACCAGTTCTCAGCGCTTGATTCGTCTTTCAATAACCTTAAGTTATTCAATGAATCGCCAAAGCGCAAGAAAACTTTGCTAAATCAAAAGTCCTCAGTTAGCGCCACCCAGCTCCCTCTAATTGATCAGCCAGGCACGCCAGGGACCCAGCCGTTGATTTCGTTCACCAATCCCCCAATAGTAACGAGGTCTTCGGCTCAATCGATTTTGCTTCCCGTTAAAGTTATTGTGTGAGCAACCTGTGACGCCCATAATTTTCGACAAGTCCGCTGTGGTCTCGTTGCCCGAAGGCGTGCTCAAGTTCCGGTTTAACAGAAGAGAACCTATGCTCTGGAGTTACACCTGAGGCGCCTAAAAAGATTCTAGGTGTTCCACAAAGGAAACAAATTTTTGTTTCCAGGCTTGCCCCTGACCTTACATCAAATGATGTAACAGCCTATATCCAAGGAAATACTCATGCCTTGGATATCAAAGTGGACAAATTTAAGTTTTGTTATGAGAGCGACATATCATCCTTCAAAATAAGTGTCCCCAACGAACTCATGGGCATTATATGCTCAGCTCAATTTTGGCCGGAGCATGTAATGGTCAAAGAGTTCGAAACAAAGAAGAAGAAAAATCGCAAACCGATTAATCTTAATTTGCCGTCTCTAGCCTCAGCCCAAACAAAAACTATCTTAAACAAAAAAAACTAACATGCTCCTTAACTCCTTCATATCAAAAATTTAGAGGTCTGTGTTCTAAACTTTCAACTTTATATATATATTTTTTTATACCCTTGCAGAGGGTATATTAATTTTAGCCAGAAGTTTGCAACGCACCTTAGGAGACATCTCCGACCCTATAAAGTATATATATTCTGAATCAGCATCACCAGAGGAGTCGAAAAATGGATGTCCGTCTGTCCGTCCGTCCGTCCGTCCGTCCGTCCGTCCGTCCGTCCGTCCGTCCGTCTGTTGCAACGCAAACTAGTCTCTCAGTTTTTGAGCTATCTTCATGAAACTTGGCACACAAGCTTCTTATTGCTGTAGGCTGTAAATAAGTCGGAACGAGCCAGATCGGACCGATATATCGTATAGCTGTCATAGAAGCTATCGGCCGATTTTTGTTGTTTTTCATGATATTGCAACAAGATTTGGCAAATCTTATTCTTATTACGTTCTTAATGTGCTGTCAAAATTGTATCAAAATCGGACCACTATAACATATAGCTGCCATAGGAACAATCGGCTGAAATCAGAGTTTTTGTATGCAAACCTGTTTTGTTTTTGGAAATACCGCACATTATCAATACCTTTTAATGTTATACAGTAACCCGCCCTTAGTTTTTCCATATAAATATCTCAGAGGTTTATATTCTATAGCTGT
Organism: Zaprionus kolodkinae; assembly: GCA_018901885.1. Taxonomy (NCBI): domain Eukaryota; kingdom Metazoa; phylum Arthropoda; class Insecta; order Diptera; family Drosophilidae; genus Zaprionus; species Zaprionus kolodkinae. The sequence continues at coordinate 1,181,874 of JAEIFM010000212.1, read as the reverse complement.
TATAGGAACAATCAGTCAGTCCGTCTGTCTGTTGCAACGCAAATTAGTCCCCCAGTTATTGAGCTATCATCATGAAACTTTGCTCACAAGCTTCTTATTTCTGCCCTCTTTAAATAAGTCGGAACGGGCCAGATCGGACTGATATATCGTATAGCTGTTATGGAGCCTATCGGCCGATTTTCGTTATATTTCAAGATATAGCTATCAGGCTTACCACATCCAAATCGAACTTTTATAACTTATAACGATCAACGATCGGCCTTATGAAGGTTCTTGTTGCAATTTTATGGAAATCTGAGTACTATTACATGTAGCTGTTAAACAAAAAATCATATAGCTGTTATTCAAATGCATTTTTGAAAGAGAACTTTCCAAATTTAGATTTTATGACCAACAGATCCTTTACAACACAAAGACATTCGACCAAATGCTGTTTCTAAGAATTGTATACTGATATATGAAAAACAAAATATATCGGAAAACATAACATTCTTATATGAAACAGTTACAGTTGATAATGTAAGAAATATATACCAGTCCATAACATTTAAATACTTGCATACAATAGTCATAGTTGTTTATAGGAATCCAGCTTTTCCTATTACAAGGTTTCGAAATAAAATCAGAAATGATGTTGAAAGGCTAACGTCAGCTGAAAATAATACAAAATTGGGAGATTTTAACATTTGCCGATCAACAACCACTGATCAGCTCGAGTCTACTTTAAATAATAACAACAAAATGTGCCAACAACAAAACATTTAACTCAAATTGATTGGATATTTTGTAATAACACAGTAAGCGGTGCTGCCGCAATCTCTTATCAAACTCCATATAGTCACCATGACGGCGTGTTCCTTAGCTATAATCACTAATTTAATAATTTTCTTTTAAATATTTAGTTAATTAATTTATTTTATTATTGTAAAAAAATAATATATGTGCAATGTTGTTTAATGTATTGTAAATATTCCTCCTCGAGGATTGCGACCTTGCCGTGGTGAGGAGGCTGAGTATTCGAAATTATAAGAGGTTCATATAATCGATGTACTGTTATAATTCTTCAATAAATACCACAGAAACCAGCAGCAATCCAAAGATATTTTATATTTTGTATAACTGCAAGGGTATGAAACCTTCGGCAAGCCGAAGGTAGCCTTGCTTTCTTGTTTTTAAGTGTGTTTGTTATTTATTGAATCATCTCATTTTTGAGTCTAACAATAAGTTTGCTAATCTTAATCTATTATAGTTTACAATTTAAAGGTTAATTGTATTGGTGTTAGGCGGCCCTAAGAAGAATTACGCTGGGCTGGTAGGTCATTTCGCTGCAGCCGGGTTGAGCTGCGAGTTTTTAGTAGGTGCTTGGCAAGGGGATTTGGATGAGAGTCAAGCTTTTTTAAGTATTTGACTTTTTTTCAATTAATACATCATTTCAATGTTTTATGTTTAAGTCCCTGTGGATATTCGCGCTTCGAACATACCAAGGAGCCCCGGTCATGGTGCGCAAGATTTTTGATTGGGCTCGCTGAACTATTTCGATGTTGCTTTTTGACGCACTACCCCATAGCTCAGAGCCGTACGTCCATATGGGCTTAAGCACAGAGTTATATAAGAGAACTTTATACTCCAGCCTTAGTGGAGAGTTGGAGTTGATAAGCCAGTGGAGACCAGCTGCCTTGAGTTTCATATGCGTAGTCTTAGCTTCGATGTGCTTTCGCCAGGTGAGCCGCCTGTCTAGGTGTGCGCCCAGATACGTTACTTCGGCAGCTTGTGGGACGGGTGTATTGTATAGGGCTAATGGGGGGCATGTTTCTCTGTTGAGTGTAAAAGTTACGTGCTTGCTTTGGGCCTCGTTAATGCGGATGCGCCAGTCTGCAAACCATCTTTCCACCCGTATGAGGTGGCGAGCTAGTTGTTCAGTTGCAATTTTTGGAGAGTGGGAGCGACTGAGGATCGCAGTATCATCGGCGAATGTGTGTGTTGTTAGCTGGGAGTTAGTTGGGATGTCTGATGTGAACAAGATGTAGAGAACAGAGCCCAGAACGCTTCCTTGTGGGACACCAGCGTTAATATTGCAGTCGTGGGACACACTGTTGTTGCACCTAACTGCGAAAATGCGTTTGTAGAGGTAAGACTCCAGTAGCTTGTGTGTGTTTTGCGGCAACATTTGTATAATTTTGAACATAAGTCCATCAAGCCAGATTCTATCGAAAGCCTGAGCTACGTCCAGGAATAGCGCCGAGCAGTATTCGCGGTGCTCAATGGTTGTGCGTATTTCAGACGTGATGCGATTAACCTGTTCAATGGTTCCATGCTTCTGTCGGAAGCCAAATTGGTGTGACGGTATTATATTACCTTGTTTGATGTATGGCGTTAATCGTAACAGGAGCACCTTTTCAAAGAGCTTAGATAGGCATGTTAGAAGGCTAATTGGCCTGTAGGATGCTGGTGAAGTTTTGTCCTTTCCTGGCTTGGGAATCATTATTATAATTGATTTTTTCCATTGCTTTGGGAAGTAGCCAAACTTAGCAATTGCGTTGAATAGCTGACAAATTGATTGAATCATACATTGGGGGAGGTGTTTGATCATTGTTGTCGTAACCAAGTCATGACCAGGCGATTTTCCTGGCTTTAGTTCTTTGATTATTCTCACAATTTCGTTAGGTGTAAAAACAATTGGATTCAAGGGAGCGCAGTTGCCAGGCGACAAGGGGAGACTAAACGAGTTGGTAGGGGGGTTAGGCTGAAAGACTTTTTCCAGGTGGTCAGCGAAGGTGCGAGTTTTTGCTTTGAGCTCAAGGATCTATGTTTCTGCCACTCCCTGCGCAGGCGTCGTTTATCAAGCACCAGGTTCTCGATGTCTCTGTGCGTTTTGTTGGGTTTTGTAGAGGCAAGCAAGTCTGGTGGTGTAGAGACTTTTGCTGCTGCCACGAGCGTAGATACCAGCACGCTGTTGTCGATGTCTTCTTCGGAGCTTAACGAACTTAGCGCACCAGTGTGTGCGCAGACGTACTTTTTAAATGTAACCCAGTTGGTCTTGTTGCTTGTGAGTCTATAAGGCTTCTCGTTAACCTGCGGCTGCTGAAGGAGATTTAGTAAGACTGGAGAGTAGTCAGAAGATAGGTCTGGGAGTGACACTGCTGAGATGAGATGGGATGGAATTCCTTTGGTTATTGCAAAGTCGATTAAGTCGGGGATTCTTTTTGGATCCGCTGGCCAGTATGTAGGTCTTCCCGGTGACACGTAGCTAAGCTTTCTTTTAGTTTTAATTATTGTGTTGTAGAGTTCCTTGCCTTTGGGGGTTATGAGGCGAGATCCCCAGTATGTGTGTTTGGCGTTGTAGTCGCCAGCCGCGACAAAACGCTCCCCTAATGTGTTGAAGTATTCCATAAAGATGTCTTCAGTGATTGAGAAACGAGGTGGACAATATACTGCAGCTAGAGTAATCAGGCCATTTCCAGATTGCACGCTAATGGAAGTGGATTGCAGATAAGGTTTAGCGTAAGTGCTATGTGGATGACGCTTGATGCGTGCTCTTATTAGTATTCCTGTGCCTCCATGGGCTTTACCGTCTGGGTGGTTTGTTGAATAGAATCGGTATCCTGGTATCTGGAAGTTGTATTTATTTGTCAAATGTGTTTCAGATAACAGCATGACATCGATATGTTTTCCGTTAAGAAACTGTGAAAGCTCAAGTTTGTGCTGAGAGACGCCGTTGGCGTTCCACGTTGCTATTCTTAGAGAAGCCATTATACTGATTTTGTGGATACAATCAGCTGTATCAGCGTGTTCTGATTCCTCATCAGCTCTTGTAGTGTGGCTTGCATAAAATCCATGAATTTTTCCAAGCTTTGTTGCAGTGAGGTCATCAACGCTTCAATGCTAGCAGGCGGATTCTGCGTGTGTTGTTGGTCATTTGATTTTGATTTTGTTTGCTGGCTGGGAATTACGCGGAACATCTGTTGATGCAGGTGGTGGCTTGGTGCCTGATTTGAGAGCGCTTGCAAAGGAGACGCTATGGTCGGTACGTAGAACAGGCTGGGATGGTGCTAGGGAAGTGGTTGCTCTGTTTGAGGATGCGGCGACGAAGGTGTGACTTCTGGAGGGTAAGTTCCGAGATGAAGGTGCGCGATTGTAGAGGCGATTTTTCAGGTCTTTGAAAACAGCGCAACCACGCCAATTTGCTGTGTGGTTCTCGCCGCAGTTGCTACACGATTCGACTGAACTATCCTCCTTGTTTTTTGGGCAGTTCGCAGTGCTGTGCGGGTCGCTGCAGACAACGCAGATTGATCTCAAGGTGCAGTATGCTCTCGTGTGGCCATATTCTTGGCAGTTTGTGCACTGTACCGGCTGGTTGCGTTTGTGTGGCTGCTCCACAGTGATTCTACGGTGCAGCAAGAACTGCAGTTTGTATATGGGGTGCACTTCTTGAGAGTTTCTCTTGAGGGCTATGCCTTCTGGCTCCAGCTCCACTTTGAAGAGTGGTTGCGGTTCCTTGTTTTTGTTCATTATGTTGATCGCAAATTTGACATTAAAATTTTTTGTTTTGAGCGCTGCGATGATCTCATCAGTCTTAACAGTTGATTCGATTCCTTTGATCACAACTTGCAGGCCCTTGGCGCTCTTTAGTTGATACGTGTAGTAACTTTTTTTGGCGTCATCCAGATATTTAGTTACATCTCGATGGCTAGATTCGGTTTGCGTTTGAATTTTGGTTTCGCTTATGTTTCCTTTTGTTAGTGGGATAACATGAAAGTTGTTCTCGCCAATGAGTGCTACTAATTTGTTGACTAGCGCAGTTGTTGTTTTTTCACGAAGATATATGGGCGGCGGCTTTACTTTCTTCGTCGCATTGGATGATTCATCGATCTGATTTGCTGGGGTATTGTCTAAGAGAGCGAATCTATTTGAGCTCTCACCAAGAGGTTCACCAGTAGCAGCGTTGCTGCGGTTAACTTTCGGCTTGTTACCGCTCCCTTTGTTCTGTGTGCTCAGTTTACGCTTGCTCTTAATGTAGCGATCGATGCCAGTTTGCACCAGTTGCTCTTTTCGGGGTTGATTCGGCTGCGTTTCGTGCTTGCTTTCGTTTTTGTTGCGAGCGAGAGAGGCGAATTTGGTACGGCCGAAGTTATAACGGTCGTTGTTGTTGGGCAGAGTACCGATGTTGTTGTAGTGCACGCTGTAGGCGCGCTGGCAATTGAGAGCGAAGTGACTGTGCTAGTAGCTACTGAGCTTACCGGTGTAGGTGCGTGGGAGCACAAGAGAGAGACATGCTGACTAACTTTCAGGTCGTAGAGCGCTGACATCAGCAGAGGCGAGCAAGAGCGAGGCCTTTCGAAGTCCGCTGGCTTGAGTTCATTGACCGCGTTTGTCGAGCTGGGCTCTTTGATGACGGGAGGTTCTGAGACGAAAGTAAAGTACGCGTTACTTCGTTGCAGAGAGAGCCGACACTCGTCTTGCTCTTTTTGCTTGTGAGAACGAATATATCGCTGACTCATAGCTGCACTTTTGTTGTGTTGTTTGATTTCAATTAATAGTAATTGCGATCACAAAAGCAAGATAAAAACAATTTGCGAATTTTCATCGCTGGAATTAGTAATTATGTTTTTGTTGATGATTTGTTGGTGTTTTTATACCCTTGCAGAGGGTATATTAATTTTAGCCAGAAGTTTGCAACGCACCTTAGGAGACATCTCCGACCCTATAAAGTATATATATTCTGAATCAGCATCACCAGAGGAGTCGAAAAATGGATGTCCGTCTGTCCGTCCGTCCGTCCGTCCGTCCGTCCGTCCGTCTGTTGCAACGCAAACTAGTCTCTCAGTTTTTGAGCTATCTTCCTGAAAATTGGCACACAAGCTTCTTATTACTGTAGGCTGTAAATAAGTCGGAACGAGCCAGATCGGACCGATATATCGTTTAGCTGTCATAGAAGCTATCGGCCGATTTTTGTTGTTTTTCAAGATATTGCAACAAGGTTTGGCAAATCTTATTCTTATTACGTTCTTAATGTGCTGTCAATATTGTATCAAAATCGGACCACTATAACATATAGCTGTCATAGGAACAATCGGCTGAAATCAGGGTTTTTGTATGCAAACCTGTTTTGTTTTTGGAAATACCGCACATTATCAATACCTTTTAATGTTATACAGTAACCCGCCCTTTGTTATACCCTTGCAGAGGGTATATTAATTTTAGCCAGAAGTTTGCAACGCACCTTAGGAGACATCTCCGACCCTATAAAGTATATATATTCTGAATCAGCATCACCAGAGGAGTCGAAAAATGGATGTCCGTCTGTCCGTCCGTCCGTCCGTCCGTCCGTCCGTCCGTCTGTTGCAACGCAAACTAGTCTCTCAGTTTTTGAGCTATCTTCATGAAACTTGGCACACAAGCTTCTTATTGCTGTAGGCTGTAAATAAGTCGGAACGAGCCAGATCGGACCGATATATCGTATAGCTGTCATAGAAGCTATCGGCCGATTTTTGTTGTTTTTCAAGATATTGCAACAAGGTTTGGCAAATCTTATTCTTATTACGTTCTTAATGTGCTGTCAAAATTGTATCAAAATCGGACCACTATAACATATAGCTGCCATAGGAACAATCGGCTGAAATCAGAGTTTTTGTATGCAAACCTGTTTTGTTTTTGGAAATACCGCACATTATCAATACCTTTTAATGTTATACAGTAACCCGCCCTTTGCTTTTCCATATAAATATCTCAGAGGTTTATATTCTATAGCTGTTATAGGAACAATCAGCCAGTCCGTCTGTCTGTTGCAACGCAAATTAGTCCCCCAGTTATTGAGCTATCTTCATGAAACTTTGCTCACAAGCTTTTTATTTCTGCCCTCTTTAAATAAGTCGAAACGGGCCAGATCGGACTGAAATATCGTATAGCTGTTATGGAGCCTATCGGCCGATTTTCGTTATATTTCAAGATATAGCTATCAGGCTTACCACATCCAAATCGAACTTTTATAACTTATAACTTTAAATAATAACAACAAAATGTGCCAACAACAAAACATTTAACTCAAATTGATTGGATATTTTGTGATAACACAGTAAGCGGTGCTGCCGCAATCACTTATCAAACTCCATATAGTCACCATGACGGCGTGTTCCTTAGCTATAAACACTAATTTAATAATTTATTTTTAAATATTTAGTTAATTAATTTATTTTATTATTGTAAATAAAGAATATATGTGCAATGTTTTTTAATGTATTGTAAATATTCCTCCTCGAGGATTGCGACCTTGCCGTGGTGAGGAGGCTGAGTATTCGAAATTATAAGAGGTTGATATAATCGATGTACTGTTATAATTCTTCAATAAATACCACAGAAACCAGCAGCAATCCAAAGATATTTTATATTTTGTCTAACTGCAAGGGTATAAAACCTTCGGCAAGCCGAAGGTAGCCTTGCTTTCTTGTTTTTTGTTTTGTTTAGATGATACGTCAGTGATAATATAAGAGTACACGGATCACTGACTAAACACGTCTGTGTCAGCTGACAGTCCAACTATATATAATCTGTATCGGATGTATCTGTCTATTTGCAACATTTGTCTGCAATAAAGACTATAATTAATCTGTTATCAGACAGAGATCACCTTTCAGTCCTTGGGGACTTTAATATACCAGATTGCAATTGGACAACAAGTGTTGATTCAAATTCTCTGCTGCCCTCACAGCACCACGACCTTTTTGACGGTCTGTTTGATATGTCATTGTCGCAGGTCAATCATATCTTAAACTGTAGTAACAGATCGTTAGACTTATGCTTTGTCTCTGATCCATCTAGAGTAAATTTAGTCAAGACTGAACCACTTTCTTTCCCAGAAGATCCTTACCATCCTACTCTGGAAGTGTCTTTCGATTTTGGTGCTTGTATGGATAATCATGAAAAATTGTGTAAGCGCGTACGCTGCTTTAGAAATGCAGATTTTAATTTATTTAACACTTTAATTTCACGATTTGATTGGTCGGAATTGTATGTGTCTACTGATATATCAGTAGCGACCAATATTTTTTATAAAAATATTTATTCATTTTTTGATATTTGCGTTCCGTGCTCTTATTCATCATCCTCGAGTAAGCCGCCATGGTTTACAAGAGAGTTGTCACGGTTAAAAAATTTAAAGTCAAGTCTTTAAAAAAAATTTAAATGTAGTAACTCGCTCTTAGCCTCTTCACGCTACTAAAGCGCGCGGTCAGACTTTACAGTCTGAAACGCGAAATGTTATAAAAACTATTTAGCTTAAGGTTCAGTTCATTCAGAACCCCAAACAGTTTTATAGTTTTGTTAACACGAAGCTTAAGTCTTCCGCATTTCCTACTAACTTAACGTTTGAAAATGCTAGTGCAAATACTGACCAAACCATGGCCGATATGTTTGCAAACTTTTTCAAACGACTTATTCACCTTCTACACATACTACTCATTTTTATCCATACAACTTTCCAAGTTTGAATGGTATCTTCTCCCACTTTTTAAACGAAAGCTCCCTTGTCAGGGATCTTTAAGCCAGTTTTTTCATCAGGACCTGACGGTGTTCCCGCTTGTAAACTTCGGTTTTGTGCCAACTCAAACTATTTTCGCTGTCATTAGAAACTGCACTTTTTCCCTTAATTTGGAAGGAATCTTTTATTATCCCCTTATTGAAAAAGGGCAGCAAGTCTGAAGCAAGCAATTTTAGAGGTGACTCTAAATTGTCGGCTATACCTTAATTTTTCGAGAATGTTATAACTCCTCCTCAGATCCGTTATATCACCTTTTCAACACGGATTTATTAAACGTCGTTCAACTACGACAAATTTGCTTGAGCTGACATCCTTTGTGGTAAAAGGATTTCAGGAAAATCTTCAAACTGATGTCATTTATATTGATTTTAGTAAAGCTTTTGACTCAGTGAATCATTCCCTTTTGGCACATAAGCTTGACCTTCTAGGTTTTTCACCAAAATTACTTAGTTGGATTGTAAGCTATCTGACTGACAGAACTCAAAGAGTCCTCTTTAAAACCAGCCTCTCAATTCCACTTCACGCCACATCTGGCGTTCCTCAAGGGAGTCATCTCGGCCCCCTACTCTTTACGCTTTTCATCAATGACCTGCCTTCGGTCATACAAACTTTCGTACTCTTATGTACGCGGATGATGTAAAGCTTTGTTATTAATTTAAAGACGACCACTGTCAGTCACACTTACAAGCCGACCTAAATAGTTTTCATTCGTGGTATTGTGCCAATTTTTATACCCTTCGACCATTGAAAATGGTCAAAAAAGGGTATACTAACTTTGTGCAAAATGTATGTAACAGGCATAAGGAGGCGTGGCAGACCCCATAAAGTATATATATTCTTGCTCAGGATCACTAGCCGAGTCGATTGAGACATGTCCGTCTGTCTGTCCGTCTGTCCGTCTGTTTGTTTGAGACAACAGATCTTAGCTATTAAAAAAGCTAGAGACACCAAATTTGGTATGAAGGTTCCTATATATTCGGGGCAGGTGAAGTTTATGTCAAATGTTTGATGCCACGCCCACCGCCCCCGCAAATCGGTTATTTACGATTATTAAGCAAAGTAATGAACCCATAAAGTTATGCTTTGGTATGTATAAAGCTGAATGCAATTTACAATACGATCGGACCAATAACACAAAAGTTATTAACGTCGACGTTTTCAGTACAAATGCTCGGTACGAGCGGCAGCCGACGCGCTGCTTTGAGCAGTTGACGCCGACGTCGACGTTGCGTGTCGCTGACTCTTTACGCGCGTCGCTGTGTGAGTGCGAGCGAGTAAGCTATATGTATTAAATGTTTTTGTGCAGAAATTTCTGCTTGGAATTATTAGTGTGGTTACACGTTTGTAACGTATTTGGAAAATTGGGAGAAGGGTATCTTACTGTCGGGCGCCCGACTGTAGCCTTACCTACTTGTTTAAACTAAAGTTTTCCAATCATATTTCTAATATGGTCAATATAGCCATGGGTGTTCTAGGCTTTATTAAGAGATGGTCTAAGGAATTTGACGATTCTTTTTTTACAAAGACCCTCTAAATCTCACTTGTTCGTCCTATTCTTGAATATGGTTCATGCGTATGGTGTCCCCAGTACACTATTCTTAAAGAACGCGTCGAGTCCGTACAAAAGAACTTTTTATTGTTTGCGTTACGTGGCCTTAACTGGAATGAAAATTTAAGATTGCCGTCCTATAACAATAGACTCTTATTATTAAATTTGCCTTCCCTAACTAATCGCAAAACCATGCTAGGGGTATTATTTATTAACAACCTTATGCAAGGTGACATTGACAGTGAGGCCCTTGTAATGCAGCTCGACTTCTCTGTCCCTTGCTCTTCCTTATTGTAGATCGAACTATGCACTGCACGAGCCGTTCAGGGTATTATGTTCGGACTACAATAAACTTCAACACGTCATAGCTGGCACTAACTCTATTTCTACTATAAAGTCTTTAATTCTTCTCTATCTAGCACGTAATTAGTAATATTATTTCCTCGATATTCTCTTTTATTATTTATTTGATTTTGCATGCTCCTATCCTATCTCCTATCCGCGTTCTCTATCTTTTTCGCGTTAGTTTCTTCTCGAGTCATTCGCATTTTTATCGCGTTTCCGTGTCGTCCGTTACGCGACGGTGCCTCTCGGTCGGTTAGGCGGGAGGTCGACTTCGTCTGGATTCCGCGCGCGACAAGCATCGGCTTGGTGTCGTTGGACCACTTGTTAATACATTCATTGTATTCAACGTCCAAAAAAAAAAAAAAACAATCTTTGGTACAAGCAGCAGCTCGCGCTGCTTTGAGCAGTTGTCGTCGACGTCGACGTTGTGTCATGGCTTTACTTTTTACGCGCGTTGGGTATACTTGTACTTACGCAAAAAGGATATACTTATTTTGTGCAAATGTACTTAGAATCCAACTGAGTAAATTTTCTGGCGATCGGTTGTATTCTGCATTAGCTCCTGGTATTTTCTTATTTTTTGCGCTTTAATCTTTATATTAATAACTAACTTCGGTGAATTTATTACTCTAACCCTATGCCTATTAACACGTGTTATTAACCTGATGCTAGTGCTTATATTCTGCATACAATTAAATCATTTATTTTGGTCATTTAATTTTTTTGGGTGGCCTGGGCCTTACATGTACAGAGTAAAGTTTCTGACCGTGGACAACTTGGTGTCCACCAGAGCGATCTCTGGATTTTCCATACAAGTGCAAGTTGATACACAGCCTCCTCGCGGCGTCACCTGGTAGCTATGCTAGCATCCGCTAGGTAGTGAGCTAATGTGTACAGCGAGTCATCCGAACGCTAAACGGTTGTACGCAGGGCTTGGGACCCGCTACGTAAAATAATACAACCAATGAAAACCAAAACATCAGCCTCGGATGAGATACCCCTAAATGTTGACGACCACCGAACGAAAAAGGACTATGATTTAAGGATATGCACCTGGAATGTCCGGACCCTTAATAGGGAAGGTGCTACTATCCAGTTGGCGGAAACCCTCAAGTCAGTCAAGGCTGACATAACCGCCATACAGGAAATGAGATGGACAGGACAAGGTTGCTTCAAAGCAGTAACCTGTGACATCTACTACAGCTGCCATGCGGAGAGGCGCGAATTCGGATGCGGATTTGTAGTTAGCAGTAGACTTTGCCACAATGTCTCAAGATTCACTCCTGTGAGTGAAAGGCTAGCTACAATCCGTATCAAGGCTAAATTCTTCAACATCAGCCTAATTTGTGCGCACGCCCCGACGGAAGAAAAGGATGTTGCCGTTAAGGATGCGTTCTACACGAGACTCGAGGACGCATATGACCGTTGCCCAGCCCACGACGAGAAGATTATCCTCGGGGACTTCAACGCGAAGGTTGGTCGGGAACGTATCTTTGGCCCAACCGTCGGACAGTTCAGCCTCCACGAGACCTCCTCGAACAACGGTCTCAGGCTGATTGACTTCGCCGCGGCGCGAAACATGGTAGTAAGTAGCACCAGATTCCGGCATCTCGATATCCACAAGGCCACATGGCGGTCCCCTGATCAAAAATCGAAAAACCAAATTGATCACGTTGTGATTGACGGAAGGCATGCCTCAAATGTGCTGGACGTTCGTACGTTTCGTGGAGTGAACATTGACTCTGACCACTATCTTGTTGCAGCCAAGGTACGCATGCGACTCTGCAATGCAAAAAACGTACACCCCAGCACACAGCGAAAGCTGGACGTCGCTAAGCTGCGATCACAACGGGCAGCCGAAGCCTTCTCCACTCACCTCTCGGAATTGCTCCACCAGCCTGAATCTTTACGCGAAGACGCAGACGGATACTGGGATATCCCACTCCATGCGCACCGCCGCAGTTGAAACCATTGGGTTCAAGAGATTGACACCACGAAACCAATGGTACGACGAGGAGTGTCGCAATGCACACGCTGCGAAGAACGCGGCCTATAGAAAAACGCTTCAGACCGCCGCAACGCAAGCGAGACGGTTATCAGAAGAAAAGGAGGGAAAAGAAGCGTCTTTTCAGACGGAAGAAACGGGAGCAGGAAAGACGCGAGTGGGAGGAAATCAAGATGTCTCGAGGCATGAACGATGCCCGGTAATTCTACCAACGCGTCAATCGCATGACCCAAGATTTTAAAACCGGTGCACTGAATTGCCGAGATGGGGATGGAAACCTGGTTACGGATACGCAGGATAAGTTGCGAATATGGAGAGAGCACTTCGCCAAGTTGCTCAATGGCAACAACATCGCTGGAGAAGACACACTGATGACCCCAATCAGCGACAACGTGGATATTCCACCACCTAGCCAAGACGAGGTTCGAGATGCAATAATGCGACTGAAAAACAACAAAGCAGCCGGAGCGGATGGCTTACCTGCGGAATTGTTTAAGGCCGGCGGCAGCGAGCTGAAAGGATGCATGCATCAGCTCCTTTGCAAAATATGGCTAAGGGAAGGCATGCCCAACGATTGGAATCTCAGTGTCCTTTGTCCTTAAGAAGGGGGAAGGGGAATCAGTCTCATCGCCGTCTCATACAAGGTTTACAAGCGTAATCTGCGAAAGACTAAAGCCGTATGCCAACACACTGATTGGACCTTATCAGTGCGGCTTTAGACGTGGTAAATCCACCATAGACCAGATATTTGCATTACGCCAAATCCTGGAGAAGACCCACGAGAAACAGGTCGACACACACCATCTTTTTGTCGATAGCCCGATAAGAGATCGCCTATTTTCCACCATGTCTGAGTTCGGTATTCCTGCGAAGCTGATTCGGCTGTGCATAATGAAGTTGAGCAGCACTACAAGCTCCGTCAAGGTAGGAAAGAACCTCTCCGAACCTTTCAATACCGTGCGAGGTTTCAGAAAAGGCGATCCCCTATCGCGCAACCTCATCAACCTGGTGATGGAAGGGGTGCTGCGAAATGCTGAGGTATATCGAAATGGCACTATTTTTTATAAAAGTGTCCAACTGCTTGCATACGCCGATGATATCGAATCATTGGACATTGCAAGCGAGTTGTTACAGCAGCATTTTCCGCGATCGAAAAGGAGTCAGCAAAAGTGGGTTTGGAGGTAAACGAGGGTAAAACCAAGTATATGCTGTCCAGTAGCAAGGAATCCCAGCGCCTAGGATCCCAAGTAGATGCTGGCAGCTATACCTTTGAAGTTGTCAACGATTTTATATACCTTGGTACCGCCGTCAACTCAAGCAACAACATCAGTATGGAGATCAAGCGGAGAATCACATCTGCCAACAGGTGTTACTATGGGTTCAGTAAGCAGATGTGTAGCAGAACTCTCTCTCCCGACCGGCAAAACTGACACTCTACAAGAGGCTCATCCTACCCGTGCTCTTATATGGCGCAGAAGCATGGGTACTATCACAAACGGATGCAGCAGCACTTGGAGTGTTCGAGAGAAAAATTCTCCGTAAGATCTTTGGTCCTGTTCGCACCGGGAACGACTTTCGCATTCGAATGAACCACGAACTGTATGAGCTCTACGGCGACATTGACGTAGTCTGGCGCATTACAATACAACGTATGCGCTGCCTCGGGCATGTTGTGCGTATGGACGAAGAAGCTCCAGTAAAAAAGGTGTTCAAGGCAAGAGTCGACGTTGGACGGCGTAGGGGACGACCACGGCTCCGATGGATGGACCAAGTGGAGGAGGACCTGGCTACGCTTGGTGTAACCAAATCGAGGAGGCGCGCAAGGAGCAGAGGCTGCTGGCGCGAGACGCTGAGGTCGGGCCTAACCCGATGACGGGTTGTAATGGCCATTCAAGAAGAAGAAGAATTTTTCTTCCGCTCCTTCGGAGTATTATGTTGTTTTTGTTTGAGTACTTACTCTTACGCTCTTGTTTTCCTACGCTCTCTAGATCTCATGCTGATATACGCTCTCGCTCTGTTTACGCTCTGTTGTTGTTTGTATGGAGTGCATTCTCTTTCAAACTCAAACGTTTAGATTTTACTGTCAGACGCGCCCGACTGTAGCCTTACCCACTTATTTTATTTTATTAACTTATCTATTTCGTCCCCAACTAAAACCTCCAGAGCTCCAAAAGATGGAATGCATACAAAAAGCTTATTTTGCATATTTCTTTTGCCTATCAAAACGTTAGAGGTCATAACACTAAGCCTTCTAATCTGTTTGTTAATAGCTTATCTTCTGATTTTAAAATACTAATACTTACTGTAATGGAACCTGGTTAATGCCTGCAATAAGTAGCTTAGAACTTTTTCCCAATAGATACACTACCTTCAGATGTGACCGTCTTTCACGATCCGGGGGTGGTGTTCTCATTGCTGTCGACTAAGATATTTGGCTCGTTGTAGGACTCAGTTTCTGGCGGACCCAGTTTTATAGTTTTGTTAACGTGAAGCGTAAGGCATAGGTAAAACCTTCAAAGTTGTTTTTTGAAAATTCTATGGCAGATACCGGCCAAGCCATGGCCGAAATGTTGCAAAGTTTTATCAAACTACGTACTCGCCTTTCACACAAAATGTTCATTTTTATCCATATATCATTCCCTTTTTAAATGGTATCTTCTCCCACTTTCTAAACGAAAGCTCCCTTGTCAGGAATCTTTAAGCCAGTTTTTTCACCAGGACCTGACGATGTTCCCGCTTGTGTACTTCGGTTCTGTGCTAGCTCTCTAAGTAAGCCATTGCTCGAACTTTTCTCGCTGTCCTTAGATACTTCATCCTTTCCTTCTATCAGGAAGGAATCATTTATTATTCCCTTGCTTAAGAAGAGCAGTAAGTGTGATATAACGTTTTCTTTAATAACGTTCGTTAAGATCTTCTCTTTGACATATCTGGTGTTCCTCAGAGTAGCCATTTAGGCCACTCCTCGTTACGTTTTTCATCAATGACCTGCCTGTGGTCACACATGACTCCCGTACTCTCATGTATGCGGATGATGTAAAGCTTTGCTATAAATATAAAGATGACCACTGTCACTCTAACCTACAAGCCGACTTAGATAGTATTCACTCTTGGTGTTGTGCAAATTTCTTAAACATGAACAGCTCTAAATGCAAGCTGATGACATTCTCTAGAGCCAGTCCAACGTACGTTTCTTATACTCTTTGTGGCTGTGAATTGGATGGAATCAACTTAGTTATGATCTGGGGGTCCGATTGGACCGAAAATTAAAATTTTCCGAGCATATTTCTCGTGGCTTAGTGGGTAATGCAGTTGCCTGTCTAACACGAGGTCGTGGCTTCGCGGCCCGCTCATGTCAATATAAGCATGACCATCTATGGGGCCTCATAGCCTTGTGGGCAATGCACTTGTTTGCCCGCTCATGGCAAAGAGACATGACCATACAACGTCCCTCTTTAAAATGCTTTTCTACTTAAAAGAAAGCTTTTTTCAATTGCACAATGCCTTTCAACAATTTTCGGCAAACACCCTTGTCCAATCCCTAACCCCCCTCACAGAGAACCAAGAACCATTCATTGCTTTTCTGCGTACAGCAACAACAACACCAGCTGTGAATGATGCCAAATTAAGACTGTATCGCCCAGCCCCTCCACGGTTACCAATTCTACGTGTCATTCTAACAATAACACCAAAAACCAATGGTAACCGCGGACGCCACTCTCAGTAGGCGACAGGTGGCAGCCCCACCACTGGGATCGATTGCATCTGGCCAATCACCAGTTGAAACGAAAACCCAACTGATTACAGAAACCAATACAAACGAACTAAACATAAATGGCTCCCCTAACTCGTTGACGACCTTAACCATATCAAAACGGACACAAATTGGACAATGGAATGTAAGAACTCTAAAGGAACCATCAAGATTAGCACAGTTCGAGGTAGAAATGGAGAAATCGCAGGTAGCGATAGCTGGCATTAGCGAAATGAGGTGGCTTGGCAGTGGGGAAACAACAACATCCAATAGCAATCTAGTCTTGCATAGTGGCAGTAGTGAAGGCAGCAGACATGGTGTAGGAATATTTGTAGCCAGAAAGATCAATAACACTCTGCTAGTGCGTGCCTCGCTTATTTTGTGGAAGGGATAACGGAACAAGTAGAAATT
Source organism: Zaprionus kolodkinae (assembly GCA_018901885.1). NCBI lineage: Eukaryota > Metazoa > Arthropoda > Insecta > Diptera > Drosophilidae > Zaprionus > Zaprionus kolodkinae. The sequence goes on along the minus strand of JAEIFM010000212.1, from coordinate 1,165,280 downwards.
AAAATGCATCGGCCTCGGGTTTTTTTTTCTATACCTACTTATGTGTCTATTAATAGAACAGAAGTAGAAGGGGTAACCCAAAAACGCACTAGAAGAAAGGGAAAACCGAACGTTCTCGGACAAATTTGTATGCCCCGACCCTTATGCTGCTGTCTCTACCTATCGAGCCTACCGAGCCTTTGGGCAAGCGTCTCTTGTCTTTTTTGCCAAAACGTTCCTGCCTTACATGCCTTTTTTGCCAAAACGTTCCTGCCTTTTGAGGCTCCTGCCTTTTGCGTCTCTTGCTTTTAGAGTCTCCCGCTATCTGAGGCTCTTGCTATTAGAGGCTTGCGCGGCTTGAGGCGTGTGCTATGTGCGGCCTGTGCAAAATGAAGATCGAGTGGCAAGAATCTCATTAATTTTTGAGTGGCTTGTTGTGCATGCATGCATGTTGCAGTTCTCTGATAAGGACGACTTCTATACTGACCTCACAGCGACCCTCACTAAGCTACGACAAGGTGACATCACTATTCTCATGGGTGACTTCAATGCAAAGATAGGTTTCAACAACACCGGGACTAAATCAGTAATGGGACTGCACGGCATAGGGACTCGCAATTAAAATGGTGAGAGACTAGTTGAAATCTGCCAATTGTTCCAACTAGTCATTGGGTGTACGCTGTTTCTCCAAGTGGAAACACGCGCAAGCAGATCGACCACATATGCATCAGCAGAAAATGGAGGCAGTCGGGGCTCAACATGCGGAATAAAAGGGAAGCATCTATAGAAAGCGATCATGAGCTGGTCATTCTATAAAGTTGAACCGCAACCACTCGAGGACCGTCACCAACAGCCAACATCGTAGAGCGCCTCCCCTAAGTCTGCACCTACTGAGGGACAACAATCTGACTGCAAGGATGGCATCTACATTGCGAGAACAACTGATCCCAGAAGAAGACCACCCATAGGAATATACTTGCAGGACACTTAGGACCACAGCGGAACAAATACTTGGCACACAACAACGCGAAAGAACCGACTGGATATCCGAGAGGACGTGGGACCTAATCCGACGAAGAAACAGTCTAAAGTCACTGACGAATCTGCTCACGCAAAATCACGACGAATATCGTACACTGTGCAGAGCTGTAAAACGATCCGCCGAAGACGACAAGAAAGCTCTACTGGATAGATTTGTGGACAATGCGGAACGAGCGGCAGGATGCACGGATCACCGGAAGATACAACAAACAGTCCCAACCTATCAGAGATCTAGCAGGCAACTTAATTTCCAATGATGACGCACAAATCCGGAGATGGCGGCAACACTTCATGGAAATCAGCCACACCTCGACAACAACAGTGGTACAGTCGCTGTCATTTGTACGAGAAATCGGAAGTGCAATTAAGAAGCTGAAGCACAACAGGGCTACTGGGGAAGACAGCTGATGGCTTAAACATTGCACCCGCACTTCTCCCGCATATGGGAAAGCGAGACGGTACCGGGCTCCTGGAAGGGCGGAATCATTGTAAAGCTTGCCAAGAAAGAGGACCTAAGTGACTGCAATAACTGGAGAGGAATCACACTTCTCAACACGAGCTATAAAGTGTTGGCCACTCTACTGAATGAGCGCCTTTATGAAAAGATCGAGCCAACAATCCGAGATAAACAGGCAGGATTCAGACCACACAGGAGTTGCGAAGACCAGGCAAGTACACTACGCATAATCACCGAACATGCTGTGGAATGGAGAGCCCCGTTATACCTTCTGTTTATAGACTTCAAGAAGACGTTCGATTCAGTGGACAGAGCGGCAATATGGCTAGGAAAGGAGTACCCATCAAGTATCATCAAGCCGATGTACGCTGAGCTAACTTGCCGGTACTGCACAACTAAAAAACAAGTGCACCTTTCCAGACGAATACTGGAATTCGGCATGGTTGCCCATTGTCGCCGCTACTCTTCGACATCGTGCTAGACGAGCTTATGAAAAAAGTGTGCAAGAATGCATACCTGCATGACCGCCAACATCTCTTCCAAGGGCAGCCAACGAAAAGTTTGTTTAAGGCGACCAGTCGATGCAGTAAAGCTGCAAGAAACACAAGAGGGTAAAGCTACAGTCGAGCGCCCGACAGAAAGATACCCTTTTCCCAATTTTTAAAATCTGATACAAACGTGTAACAACACTCACACAGAAGTTAGTCAAGTCAACGTTATCAGTACAATTATTCGGTACGGGCAGCAGCCGGCGCGCTGCTTTGAGCAGTTGACGTCGACGTCGACGTTGCGTCGTGTCGCTTTACTTTTTATGCTCGTCGCTGTGTAAGTGCGACTGAGTAAGCTATATGTATTAGAAGTTTTTGTGCAGAATTTCCAGTTTGAAATTATGAGTGTGGTTACACGTTTGTAATGGTATACCACTTGTTTTTTATGGTATATATGGCCTCTGACAGTCACCGCGTGGCTGTAGCCTTTCCGACTAGTTTATGGTCAGTTTAATCGGCTCGCTGAAGCGGCTATTCGGGCTTTTGTGACTAAATTTCGCACCAAATTTACAGTGTTGGACATTAAACCACCAACACGCTAAAGAAGTGTAAAGTGCAAACTCAAGAAAATATGGACTAGTGACATTATTGGACCGTACTTCTTCATAAATGAATGAAACTTGGTAAACTTACTTATTGCTGCGGGCTGTATATACGTCGGAACGGGGCAGATCGGACCGATAAATCGTATAGCTGCCATTGACATTTTTGTTAGTTTTTAAGATAGCTTTTCAAACATTTAACACATTAATTTATTATGTCTGCAAAATTTCATCCGAATCGAACCACTATGCATATAGCTCCTATATGAAAAATCGGCCAAAAATGGGCCTTGCATGAAAACCCATATTTGAAGTTATTTATTTATTTAAAATTTTAAATTACTATATCTCACCCTATAACAATGCAATTACCCTTTAAAAGGTGTTTATAGTACAGGTATAAAATACATAAATATAACTTGCAATTATAAATCTCTGCAAGGGTATTTAACCTACGGCATGCCAAATGTAGCTTTGCTTTCTGGTTATTATAAAAGTTACTTATGTATGGAATGTAATAATTAGATATAAGATTAGTTAATTATAGGATAATAGACCTTGTCACAAAGAAAGGCTACAGTCACGTGTTGACTCCGACGCCAGAAAATATATGTATTCTGGATCAGTATCGACAGGGGAATTCACAGAGCTTTGTCCGTCTGTCTATCGATGCTAATTCAGAATATGTGTAGTTTATGGGGTCGGAGATGCCTTGCAAACTTCTGGTCAAATTGAATACACCCTCTACAAGGGTATAAATATATGTTGAGAAAAAATTATTCAAATAATGAACAAACAATCATGAGCTTCTTGGAAATGTTGCTATCTTTATATTGCCTACACAAATTTGCGAACCAGAAAAGTCGAAGTCGACATACTAATGACAATAGCACGCAGCCAACGCTTCACAGAGCTACAGTAAACGGAAAAAACTTACACAACTTCTATGTTTATTACCCGATCGGGCTTCCGTTTAAAATTTCATATTGTCTTTATCTACGTATGCGTATTCCAAAGCAAACAACTAAAACTTTAGTACTTGTGCTTAATAATCGCAAAATGATGATTTACAAGGGTGGTGGGCGTGGTACCCGAAATTTGAAAACAACGTTTACTGCCTAGGATATTCATACCAAATTTTGAGTCTCTATCTTTCTTCATAACTGAGAATCAAGCGATCTTACAGACGGACAGACAGACATGGCTACATTGACTCGGGTAGTGATCCTGAGCAAGAATATATACTTTATGGCTAATGCCTTCTTCTGTATGTTAAGCACATTCTGACAAACGCAATAGACCATGTACTTTATAAAATCCATAGCCTAAAATATGTTATGTTTCTTTTTGACTCTTTTAGCTTCTAGAGATCGTGCTACACGACAATATTGGCTATAGGATAGCTGAATACACATACTAAATCAAATAGTCTACTAGGGTGAGTGGCGAAAGCCGGGTACTATTGTCTTTTACTATTATTCTTTCGATCAAGTTACTTTTTGTGCGCATGACTTTGCTTATTTTAAAGCAGTTTTTCTGAGATCTTAGGAAAATTCACTTTAAGAAATATACGTTTTCTCGTCCATTGAAAATGGTCTTTGGTTTTTTATACCCTTGCAGAGGGGATATTAATTTTAGCCAGAAGTTTGCAACGCACCTTAGGAGACATCTCCGACCCTATAAAGTATATATATTCTGAATCAGCATGACAAGAGGAGTCGAAAAATGGATGTCCGTCCGTCCGTCCGTCCGTCTGTTGCAACGCAAACTAGTCTCTCAGTTTTTGAATTATCTTCATGAAACTTGCTGTACGCTGTAAATAAGTCGGAACGAGCCAGATCGGACCGATATATCGTATACATTAATGATATACAGTAACCCGCCCTTAGTTTTATCCATTTAAATATCTCAGACGTTTATATTCTATAGCTGTTATAGGAACAATCAGTCAGTCCGTCTGTCTGTTGCAACGCAAATTAGTTGTTGAGCTATCTTCACAGCTCACAAGCTTTTTATTTCTGCCCTCTTTAAATAAGTCGGAACGGGCCAGATCGGACTGATATATCGTATAGCTGTCATGGAGCTTATTGGCCAATTTTCGTTATATTTCAAGATATTGCTATCAGGCTTACCACATCCAAATCTAAGTGTGCCCTTAATAATAAAGTTTCATCAAAATCGAACTTTTATTTCTTATAACGATCAACGATCGGCCTAATGAAGGCTGAGTATGTGAAATTATAAGAGGATGATATAATCGATGTACTGTTATAATTGTTTAATAAATACCACAGAAACCAGCAGCAATCCAAATATATTTATATTTCTATAACTGCAAGGGTATAAAACCTTCGGCAAGCCGAAGGTAGCCTTGCTTTCTTGTTTTTTATACCCTTGCAGAGGGTATATTAATTTTAGCCAGAAGTTTGCAACGCACCTTAGGAGACATCTCCGACCCTATAAAGTATATATATTCTGAATCAGCATCACCAGAGGAGTCGAAAAATGGATGTCCGTCTGTCCGTCCGTCCGTCCGTCCGTCCGTCCGTCCGTCCGTCCGTCTGTTGCAACGCAAACTAGTCTCTCAGTTTTTGAGCTATCTTCATGAAACTTGGCACACAAGCTTCTTATTGCTGTAGGCTGTAAATAAGTCGGAACGAGCCAGATCGGACCGATATATCGTATAGCTGTCATAGAAGCTATCGGCCGATTTTTGTTGTTTTTCATGATATTGCAACAAGATTTGGCAAATCTTATTCTTATTACGTTCTTAATGTGCTGTCGAAATTGTATCAAAATCGGACCACTATAACATATAGCTGCCATAGGAACAATCGGCTGAAATCAGAGTTTTTGTATGCAAACCTGTTTTGTTTTTGGAAATACCGCACATTATCAATACCTTTTAATGTTATACAGTAACCCGCCCTTTGTTTTTCCATATAAATATCTCAGAGGTTTATATTCTATAGCTGTTATAGGAACAATCAGTCAGTCCGTCTGTCTGTTGCAACGCAAATTAGTCCCCCAGTTATTGAGCTATCATCATGAAACTTTGCTCACAAGCTTCTTATTTCTGCCCTCTTTAAATAAGTCGGAACGGGCCAGATCGGACTGATATATCGTATAGCTGTTATGGAGCCTATCGGCCGATTTTCGTTATATTTCAAGACATAGCTATCAGGCTTACCACATCCAAATCGAACTTTTATAACTTATAACGATCAACGATCGGCCTTATGAAGGTTCTTGTTGCAATTTTATGGAAATCTGAGTACTATTACATGTAGCTGTTAAACAAAAAATCATATAGCTGTTATTCAAATGCATTTTTGAAAGAGAACTTTCCAAATTTAGATTTTATGACCAACAGATCCTTTACAACACAAAGACATTCGACCAAATGCTGTTTCTAAGAATTGTATACTGATATATGAAAAACAAAATATATCGGAAAACATAACATTCTTATATGAAACAGTTACAGTTGATAATGTAAGAAATATATACCAGTCCATAACATTTAAATACTTGCATACAATAGTCATAGTTGTTTATAGGAATCCAGCTTTTCCTATTACAAGGTTTCGAAATAAAATCAGAAATGATGTTGAAAGGCTAACGTCAGCTGAAAATAATACAAAATTGGGAGATTTTAACATTTGCCGATCAACAACCACTGATCAGCTCGAGTCTACTTTAAATAATAACAACAAAATGTGCCAACAACAAAAAATTTAACTCAAATTGATTGGATATTTTGTAATAACACAGTAAGCGGTGCTGCCGCAATCTCTTATCAAACTCCATATAGTCACCATGACGGCGTGTTCCTTAGCTATAATCACTAATTTAATAATTTTCTTTTAAATATTTAGTTAATTAATTTATTTTATTATTGTAAAAAAATAATATATGTGCAATGTTGTTTAATGTATTGTAAATATTCCTCCTCGAGGATTGCGACCTTGCCGTGGTGAGGAGGCTGAGTATTCGAAATTATAAGAGGTTCATATAATCGATGTACTGTTATAATTCTTCAATAAATACCACAGAAACCAGCAGCAATCCAAAGATATTTTATATTTTGTATAACTGCAAGGGTATGAAACCTTCGGCAAGCCGAAGGTAGCCTTGCTTTCTTGTTTTTATATCTGTTTGTTTCATTAGGGATCAGAATACAGATTTTTCTATAACCTAATGAGCATCTATGGTGTATTTTGGCGTTGAACATGTCAACTGCCTCTTCTATGTCCTCTGCTGAGTTGATCGATAGGTTGAGTTCTATAGACCTACTCAGAGCTTCTTTGAACGTAGAGATATTCGCGTGCTTGCTCAAAAGTTTGGGGCGTTTTGATTGTAGGGTAGCTTGGGCATTAACTGTCAGAATGAGAGCCAGGTGGTTTGAGTCAAGGTCCCAGTTTTCCTGTATCATTAGTCTGTCTCTACGTATTCCTCGAAAGATTGCGAAGTCTAAGTGGGAGGGTCTTCGGCCTGTGCTGTCTTGGTTTCTGAGAGCATGATTATGTCCACTCCCTCTCTCTCGGCAAAGTTTTCAATCTCCAGAAGCTTTCTGGAAGCTCCTCGTGCGTTCCAGATCAGGGCTTTAAGGGGGGTCATTTATGGAGGTTGGCGTTGATTGTGCTCAGCATCTGCAGTATTTGGGCTTGCATGATGTGGAGACCTTCAACGGCTTTGATGAGAGAAGATAGCATTCTCTCCATGTTGCTTCCTAACAGCCTCTCGTCCTGTTGCTGCTGCTGGCTGTGTTGCTGCTGTTGCACTGTCTCTGGCAGCTTCTGCGACTTTACCGATTTGGTGTATGGTCCATTGATAGGCGAGCCCTGGTTACTTGCGCTTATGAAGCTCCGTTGTTTGGAGTGGTGTTGGTTGGGGCATTCTGGGATAATGTCCAAGACATTAATGTCTCTTTTTTTTGCTTTGGGCCTGGCTTTCTTTTCGTAGGCTATAAAGAATTCACAGCCGCGAAAGTTGGCCGGATGTGCGCCTTGGCAGTGGATGCATGTAGCCAGTTCATCCTTGCTCCTGGTGCATTCAGATGACTTGTGGTCGTTTCCACAAGAGACACAACGAAACGGCCTTCGGCAGTATTTTGCGTGTGGCCGTACTCCAGGCATCGTCTACACTGGACGAGGTATTGGGACTTCCTAGCCGTTTCGATGCGGAACTGTTGATGACAGAGGACCCGGACCTCAAGGATCTCCTTCTTGTTGTCCTTTGCTTCGATTTTAATAAAGAAGAGGTTCATCCTCTCTCCAGTCTTCTTGCTAATTGGGTTGTGTATGGTGAGCACTGAATGGCCCAAGTTTTTAAGTTCAGGTGAGATTTGCGTGTGATTCTCCGAATAATGCACAACAACTCTGAACGGCTTGTCTTCCCTTAGTTGGTACGAGTGAAACTCGATTTTCATTTCCTCGAGTTGTCGGACTATCTTTCGGTATGTCTCCGAGTCATTCGCGTATATCCGGAGAGATTCACCCTTGGACGACATGACTTGCAGGTTACTGAGACTGCAGACTTCCTCAAAGCATTGCAGCAGCTCCTTGATACTGATAATGTCTCTAAGCACAATAGGAGGGGGCTTTGGCTGAGCCTTCTGGGCGGTGACAGGGAATGATGACCTTTTGGTTGAAGTCGCACTCGAGTTAGTGGGGGCTTGTCGTTTAGCTTTGTTTGCTCTGGCTGCTATGCGGAGATGACAAGGTGCTGGTAGATGGGCCCTCGGTATCTGTGGCAGGTTTTCTGTTCAGAGAGTTGACACTGGCATGGTCATAGTCCATCCCTTCTCCTTCATCAGATAAAATGTCAAAGCTGTTTGCTGTATATGTGACTTTGTTGTTTTTATCCCAATAGCTGATGTGTACTCGCTTGTTTGAGTGAGGAGGGGAGGAGGGAGGAGGTCACCTTCCTCGTGTTTCTCTGTATTTGCTTGGTTATTTGGCAGAGTCAATAAATGCTCATGGTAAGGAGGGGGTCAAGAATGAAGAAGGTGAAGTGACTGTGGAGCATACCATTACGCAAAATTCGTCTAATGGTGTAGTCGTGGTGGTGGATTGCGAGGTGGCCGTCGCATTAGTGATCGAGCTAGAGACGCAAGTTGAGCTGTGTGTGGTGACTGCTATATCTACGGATGACCTGATAATAGACTCCTGGATCAATTTGGCGCACCCGATAGGCCTCCAGCTATTGCCTTCATCAATGCTTTTTTATCCATTGACAATATGTAAGTTTGCTTGCGCGCGGGCAGCTGATAAAATTCAGAAAGTTGTTCTTATTATGCTGTGTTTGCGCTGACACCGCACGCAACGATGTCTAAAAATAGACAGTGCGCAGTTAGGCACACGAGGAACAGCGGTAAACGGTTTGGAACTGATAAGAACTACGCAGGCGCGACGCGACCGTTCACAACTGGTGTCAAATCGAGACTGAAAATGGTCTAAAAGTGATTTTTACATTCTAAAAATGTATGCTTTAAGTTTAAGTCTCAATCCGTCTGTGTAAACATACGCAACACAGCTATAAGACAACACACCCACTGCCCACGCAAATATAAAATTTAATAACAACTCGGTAAAGCTTAAGTTGAGCGCGCCCGACAGTAAGATACCCTTCTCCCAATTTTAACATCCGTACCAAACATGCAAACACACTCATGATTTTAGACAGAGAATTTGCTTAATAATCGCAAATTACAGATATGTGGGGACGGTGGGCGCGGCATCAAACTTTTGATATCAACTTGATCTGCATATGATATATAGGAACATTCATACCAAATTTCCTGTCTCTAGCTGTTTCAATAGCTGAGATCGGTTGTCTTAAACAAACAGACAGGCAGACGGACATGGCTCAATCGACTCGCATAGTGATCCTGCCTGTTACATACATTTGCGACCATTTTCAATGGTCGAATGTTATAAAAATAAGAAGGCAAGGCTACCTTCGTCTTGCCGAAGTTTTATACCCTTGCAGTTATACTAAATATAAAATACATTTGGATTACTGCTGGTTTCTGTTTGCATACAAAAACCCTGATTTCAGCCGATTGTTCCTATGACGACTATATATTATAGTGGTCCGATTTTGATACAATTTTGACAGCACATTAAGAACGTAATAAGAATAAGAATAATTTGCCAAATCTTGTTGCAATATCTTGAAAAACAACAAAAATCGGCCTATAGCTTCTATGACAGCTATACGATATATCGGTCCGATCTGGCTCGTTCCGACTTATTTACAGCGTACAGCAATATGAAGCTTGTGTGCCAAGTTTCATGAAGATGGCTTAAAAACTGAGAGACTAGTTTGCGTTGCAACAGACGGACGGACGGACGGACATCCATTTTTCGACTCCTCTGGTGATGCTGACTCAGAATATATATACTTTATAGGATCTTAAATGTCTCCTAAGGTGCGTTGCAAACTTCTGGCTAAACTTAATATACTCTCTGCAAGGGTATAAAAAAACAAGTCGGAAAGGCTACAGTCGATCGCGCCCGACTGTGGTATACCCGCTACAACTATGCGAAAAAAACACGTCTTACAGTCTCAAATTTGTTTTCACTATGAAAGTTGCACGCGGTTCTAATTGGATATTGTCAATTTGCTTTCAGTGTATTCCAGTTAGAACTTTTCGGAGGGCTTTTAATGATGAATGTGTAAAAGAGACGGCTATATAATGCTCCACATATTAAGTAAGAAATTCAATACATCCAACCAGATTTGTCGTAGTTGTTGTACATTGATGCAAAATATCACTTAAGATTTTAACTGGCCTTAAATAAGATAAAACTTCGTTAACATCAATTTTAAAAGAAGATACAAATAGAACAGAAAACAAGAAAGCAAAGCTACCTTCGGCTTGCCGAAGGTTTTATACCCTTGCAGTTATACAACTGACAACGGACTGACTGATTGTTCCTATAACAGATATAGAATATAAACGTCTGAGATATTTAAATGGAAAAACTAAGGGCGGGTTACTGTATAACATTAAAAAGTATTGATAATGTGCGGTATTTCCAAAAACAAAACAGGTTTGCATACAAAAACCCTGATTTCAGCCGATTGTTCCTATGGCAGCTAAATGTTATAGTGTTCCGATTTTGATACAATTTTGACAGCACATTAAGAACGTAATAAAAATAAAATTTGCCAAATCTTGTTGCAATATCTTGAAAAACAACAAAAATCGGCCTATAGCTTCTATGACAGCTATACGATATATCAGTCCGATCTGGCTCGTTCCGACTTATTTACAGCGTACAGCAATAAGAAGCTTGTGCCAAGTTTCATGAAGATAGCTCAAAAACTGAGAGACTAGTTTGCGTTGCAACAGACGGAGAGACGGAGAGACGGACGGACGGACGGACGGACGGACGGACGGACGGACGGACAGACGGACGGACGGACGGACAGACGGACAGACGGACATCCATTTGTCGACTCCTCTGGTGATGCTGATTCAGAATATATATACTTTATAGGGTCGAAAATGTCTCCTAAGGTGCGTTGCACACTTCTGGCTAAAATTAATATACCCTCTGCAAGGGTATAAAAACAAAATTCAAAATTCTGGCTCAACACCACCCTCGTTAGAACTTGAACCATGAACCTCCAAAAAACTTAGACTACGCAGTCTGCATTTATAACTGCTCTGCCATTAGTTCATGTTTAATTAAATCGGCAAAGTTGCATTATGAGACCATTCAGCTTGTCGTACAGGACAAAAACAAATTATTATTGTGTCTCGTGTGTGTGTGTTGTGTGTGTAAGACAATACCAACTTACTCCCCTTCAAATTCTGTTTAATCAAATAAATGCGTTGCGCTTAAAATACTAAACTTAATATATTTTAAATACTTGAAAAAAAGCTAACATCCAAAAATATCATCCACTTGCATCGGGGTTGGATAGGATTAGAACTCGTGCCTTTCCGCTCGTCAGTCAGAGACCACATCCACGCAGCCACTGCAGCTATTCGGCAACCACGATAAAATTGTAATGATGATCAGTGCAATAGTTTTTTGGTACACATAATTGAAAAAAAGAAGCTTGCCGCCGGAGTTGAACCTGGATCTTGCATATCTAACAAAATAAAACAGACAGAAACACGTGGTCACATGGCACTACTATTTCCTTAATATCTTCCATATTTATAGTCCAATCTTACTGAAATTTTAACGAAACGTCCGCAAAATGGTATTTATAACGTATATATAAAACTGTTGCTGTAGAGCTAATATTGCGGCTGTAATCAATTTTTTTCAATTTAAGGGGGCGGGTGGGGGCGTGTCTGAAATCCAAAATAAACTTGATCAGCCTGCAGTAATAACACATTTTGTCATCAAATTTGGAAACTCTAGCTCTTCTAATAGCTGAGATCCAGGTGTTCACACGGACGGAAAGACAGACAGACAGACGGACGGACGGACAGACGGGCATGGCTATGTCGACTCGGCTTGATACTGATTCAGAATATATATACTTTATGGGGTCGGCGATGTCTCCTTCTGCCTGTTACATACATTTTCGGTTTGAACAATTTTATAAAACCCTTCTAGTCTATGAGTAGCGGGTATCAAAATTATTACTGTTAGGTTAACACATATGTGCAAGTCACATATTTCGCCACATCAACATGGCTTTGTTAAATCTAGGTCTGCTACTGAAAGGCATAATCACTACATGTAGACTAAAGTAAACATGATATTGCTGCTAAGGATTACTAGCCGAGTCGAGAACATATTGGGAAAATATGGTTTATTTGCATAAACGATATCATCATACTAAGTGAAGATGATGATACACACATTGAGAACTTGGTTAAAGTATTTCAATCCCTACAGAACGCCCACATGAAATGTCAATTGGACAAATGTGAGTTTATGAAAAACAAAGTTAAATTCCTTGGATTTGTTGTCTCCAAAAGGGGAATAGAAACACACCCATGTAAAGTGGGTGCGATAGCAAATTATCCCTGCCCTAAAACCTTGTGGGATCTAGGGTCCTTACTATGCCTTTCCGGCTACTATAAAAGATTTATACAAACTTATGCCAAACCGGCAAAACCCAAACAATTTTCCGTTACCCAGACTTCAATATGGAATTTAACTTACCTACAGGTGCCTCAAATTTCAAATGCAGTTCTATCGCAAGATAAACACCCTATATCATTTCTCTCAAGAACACTTTCTGAGGCCTAGCCAAATTTTGGGCTTTCAAGAACCTCCAAAATTACCTGTACAGTAAAGCAAAAGTAAGATCTTTACAGATCATCAACCTTTAACAAGAGATGGAAGACCAGACCACACCAAGCATAGTACGCCGATTGGCAATGGAAGGATGAATTATCAAAAAGTTCTTTTGAACGGATTCAATGCGGTCCTTGTAGGTTGAAAACTGAGGACACCAAACACATGATCCATACTCGAGAATAGGACGCACAAGTGAGGTATAAAGGGTCTTAGTTATATAGGAATCGTTAAATTCCTTAGCCCACCTCTTAATAAATCCGAGTACATTTACAAATCAAGACTATAACAATTCCATTTCACAACCAAATTGATTGATATATTTCAAACCTTGGTTTCATTCGGTTACGTTTAGTCAAATTTTTCTTCAGGTACTTTATAAAAATGTCAGCTTTTTTTTAATTTCATTAACGACTGATTGCAGATGTTGCTCATATAAATTTTTCAATCATCCACTTCCGAAGATTGAATTTCGCTTTGGCTAGCAATCAAACAAGTTCGTCCTTTAGTTTGAGTAGACCCTCTACAGAATCGGCTCCCGAAGATATGTCGTCCACATACGTATCGTGTAATAAAGCCTGCGCAGCCAAGGGATGCTCCTGTCGATAATCTTCAGCGAGTTGCTTTAGTACTCTTACCGCTAAAAAGGGTGACGGTGCTAATCCATATGTGACCGTCAACAAACGATAGTGTCAAAGAGGAGATCTTTCGTCTTCACGCCACACTATGCGTTGCAAATCCGTATGTGACTTTGATACTTGAATGCCTCGAAACATCTTCTCTATATCAGCACACACTACGTAGTAATGTTGCCGAAATCTCAGGCAAACTCCAAACAGGTCTCGTTGAATTGGTGGACCGATGTGTAACCGATCATTGAGTGAGAAGCCTGTGTCATCCTTAACCGAGCCGTCGAAGACCACTCGGCACTTGGTAGTCGTGCTTTCTGGTTTCATGACAGCATGGTGCGCCAGGTAAACGTACTTGTCAAGAGTCTTGCTTTCCTGGTCCAAATGTATCTCTTCCATGTGTCCCCGTTCCAAATAATTCTTCATGAAATCAATATACTGGTTGCGCAGATCTGGATAACGCCCAAACTTGCCTTCTTGTGATGCAAATCGTTTAATTGCCTGTGTCAATATTGAATTATGAAGAGGTGGCGCATCAGCCTTGAAGGGGTACTCCACTATGTACACACCCTCGCTATTGCGTTTATGAGAGGCCACAAAATGCTGTTCGGTTGGGTCACATGCATCGATCGTCGATTTGCTCGGATTAATGTTGTCCATTTCCATAAATGATTGAACCAATGAATCCAAGTCCATTTGAGCATGCAGTGCTTGATGAGTCATCGTCGTGTCCTGGGCGTTGTTACAAGAGCCGACAACGACCCAACCAAAAAGGGTGTTAAGTGCTTGAAGGCCATTGTTTCCTATAGGGATTCGCTCGCCGGTGTAAATGCTCCATAGTTGATCAGAGCCAATAATAACGTCAATCTGACCAGGTGTATGAAACGTCGGGTCTGCCAATGCCAATCCTGCAAGGGCATCCCAAGTACTTGTGTTGACCTCATGAGAAGGAACAGATGATGTTAATGAATTCATAATGAAGGTGGTGATATGAACATCATCATTAGTTATACGAGATCGTAGATGCAACTTGGTGCATCCTCGAGTGGTACCTGCGTGATTGGCTGAGAGCCCAACCACCGAGATTCGGGCCTGTGATCGACTTGCTCCGACGCGTTGCACAAACGCTTCGCTGGCTAACGTTATAGTAGATTCAGAATTCAAAAGTAGGCGACAAGTTGTAAGTTTGCCCCACTTGTTGATCACATGTGCAAGTATTGTTGGCATTAATGTCTGCGCTCGCTGCAGAAGCATCGTACCTGCCGAGAAATGTGACATATCGGCTGTGGTCTGTTGTGTATCCGTTGGAGTGCTTATAGTAGTTGGTCGAAAATCCAGTTCCACTTGTGGCGTCTAGTAAACAAGTGTATGATGCATCCCTTGACAGTGGCGGCACCGATATTTTGAAGTACATTGTTTTGCTGTATGGTTCTGAGCTAAGCAATTGAAACAAAGCTTGTTGTCCCTTATAAATGACCTGCGTGTCAGCAGTTCCATGGCCTTAAATTGAGCACAAGATGAGATTGTGTGAGATTGCTTGCATACTACACAAAGCTTTCCACTGGCGTTCTGGTCTCCGTTAGCTAGATGCACAGTTGCTGTACGCTTTCCCGATGTGTGGCGAACAGGTTGGCATGATTCCAATGCGCAACGGTTAAACATGAATTTCAAAAAAGTATCGATGCTCACGTTGTTTTCGGTAGACTCTTCGCGCTCTGCTCACGATTATCTTGTATCAATGTCCAATTTGTTTAGCAAAATATTGATGACCCTTAGATCACGCCCATTGCAATTGAGAGCTATCAAACCTCGGATTGCTTCATCTGCTCCGTCGGCAAGTTTCCGAAGAGAAGCAGCACCAGATCCAGAGACACTGGGCATAGATAAGAAACTATTAACATATGATCGGGCAATTAATTGTTTCTTGTCATATCTTGTAACCAATCGTTCCCATGCTCCTATTTAGTTCTCCTCTGTCACTGCAATGTGTTTTACCAAGTTAAGTGCGTCTCCGGCCAAATAAGACTTCAAATAGCGAAACTTCTGGCAGCTCGTGAAATTGCTACGATTCCCGATTGGTCCCAGAAATAAATCACAAAACATCGAAAATCACTGTTGTTTGAATTGCGCATGTGTTCTAAAAACTACGCTTGCGATGTAGCGAGCCGTTCCAGCTGATCTGCAGTTGCGTTTGATGTCGAGGAGTGAATCTGAGCTGCTGCAGCATCAGCCAAAGCGCCAGATAATTTGGAATGTGTCTCGTAGAATTTCCGTTCATATTCATGCAAGTCGTCTGGTTCAGACCAATCGTCTTCATGTGAATAATTGTAATATTCCGCAGTTAATCTCGTCAAGTCTTCAAACGTTTCAGTCAAACGTCGAATGCGATATTCCAAAGTCGCCAAAGAAGTTGTGGTCAAATCCACCGTCGAAGTATAAGCGCGAGTTATTTGCGATTTGCAAAAACCACGCTGTTGAATGATTGCCTGCATTGTGAGGTTAGAAACGAATTTTCACTCAAGTGTGAAAAGTCCAAATTCAATAAGAAAGAAATAGTGCCAAATTCCAAGCAAGCCGTGATGATCCCGCGACGATCCGGCTCGAAGGACCAAAATGTTGTTGAACGAAGCAAAAGAGTGGACTGTAATTATCTTTTTTCTGGGTTGCACACTTTATTTCTTAATGTGTCCAGACAATATTGGCGACCTCATTCTTGCCTTGCTTTTCTTAACATCTTCACAAAAATACTGGCTTTATCTAGTATTCACAGATTTAGGTAACAAACTTATCGATATCAATTATATTCTAAAGCAGAAGCAGAGTTGCATTGCTCTGTTAACAAAACATATGTTTCTAGGAAGTATAACATAAAAATTTAAATTCAAAAAGTAAACGTTCTTATTTCTAACCATACCGGCCCCCCCTGAACTCCGCGTTCAGTCAATTGGGAGCGGTGCAATCTTTGTAATAGACCGCTTATATATTCCATGTGCCGTCTTTATCGTGACAACTCTGATCTTGTGGTTGGTTCCTGGATGAACCTCAATGATGCGCCCCAGTAGCCATTTGGATGGAGGTAGATTGGGTTCCTTTAGAACCACAAGCGTATCCACGCATAGATTGGGGGTTTTCAAGCGCCATTTGTTGCGCTCCTGCAGACTCGTCAAGTACTCCATATGCCATATGCCAGCGCTTCCAGAATCCTTGTACCAGAATCCTTCCAGAATCCTTGTACCAACGCTGTAATTTGTTAATGTTTGTGTTCAAAAGCGACGGTTCTGGCAAGGCTGTGTATGGTTGTCCCACTAGAAAATGTGCTGGTGTCAGCGGATCAAGGCTGTCATCACCAGATTGTGACAAAGGCCGTGAATTCAGAAGAGCTTCGATTTGTGTCAATACGGTACACAACTATTCAAAGGTGAGAGCGGCTGCTCCTACTACTCGGCGCAAATGAAGTTTAATTGAACGCACGCCCGATTCCCACAACCCACCAAAATGTGGTGCGGACGGGGGAATGAAATGCCAAGTGAGTCCTTCCGTGGCAAAGAAGTTAGCTAGTTGCTCATCCTTAGCATGTGCTGTAGCTACTTCTCGCATAGTATTCAGCTCCCGTTTGGCTCCATGAAATAAAGTTCCGTTGTCGGAGTAAAGATCCGTCGGAGTCTTCCTTCGTGCACAAAAGCGTTTGAACGCGGCTATAAATGCATTTTTAGTCAGATCGCTGACTACCTCAATATGGATGGCCTTAGTTGCCAGACACACAAAGATGGCAAACCATGCCTTGCCAATCCTCGGAGTTCGACCCTTAGATTCTTTTATAGCAATAGGTCCTGCGTAGTCGAGACCAGTGTGTTGAAAACATGGACTTTGATGAACTCTAGGTACAAGTAGATCTGCCAGTACCTGCTGTGCTGTGTTACGGCGTTGCATAAAACATTGTTTGCAACGAAAGACCTCTTTCCGGATTAAGTTACGTGCTCCCAATATCCAAAATTGTTGTCGAACGATATGGAAAGTAGCCTCCACACCGGAATGAAGATGAGTTCTGTGAATATAACGAATTAATAGCGATGCAATTGCCGAAGACTTAGCTACAAGAATGGGATGTTTTGCATTGAAGTTCAGTTCGGATTTCACAATGCGCCCTCCGACTCGCAGTAATCCAATCGGGTCACAAAATGGTGCGAGCTTTATTAAATTCGATTTTGTTTGTAGAAGGTTGCTTCTCGAAAGTACTTCATAGTCCCGAGTAAATTCAGTACGTTGCACATGCAGTAAAAGTCTGTTACGAGCATAATGTAATTCAGTTGCAGTCAAGAATCTGCCTCGTGTCCAATCCTGGCATGGATACTTCAAATTGTCGCCGTTGTCTAATTTACATAGTTTTCCTTTGCGGCAATGCTGGTGTAAGAAACGAAAGACATAGCAAGTAACCCGCAGGAGATGGCTTCATGATGACAGCTTCTTGCTCAACAGATTGAGCACGTCTATGTTCAATTCAGGATTTTGTGCTATAACAAGGGTTTGTTGTGGTTTTTCTTCCACTGCAGCGAGGGGAAGCACGTCGAATTCAGATCCTCTTTTTTCAGATGGCCATTCTGGACGAGGTTGTGAGAGCCATGGTGGACCTGTCCACCATAAACTGTGTTCAAGTAGCTGGGAAGGCAGTAATCCTCGCGATGCACAATCAGCTGGATTGTCTTCTAATCTTACATGATGCCAACAACTTCTTGGATAATCCTGTAAGATTTCTGCTGTCCTGTTGCACACGTATGTATTCCATTTACGCGGTGGTGCTGATAACCAATGCAGTACAATTTCCGAATCGCTCCAGCAGTCGATGCTAGCGACTGGAATGGTCAGAGAGTCCTTGATGAGCGTTAATAACTTCGATAATAGATGAGCAGCATTTAGTTCGAGTCGAGGTATTGAAATAGGTTTGATGGGGGCAACCCGAGTTTTGGCAGCAATCAAAGTAACCACGATTTCAGTTTCCATCGCGACACGACTGTAAACAACAGCTCCAAATGCTTGCGATGAAGCATCTGCGTATCCATGTAATTCGATAGCGTGTGCTGGCCTAGCAATGTGTCGAGGAATCCGACACTTCGATAATAAATCAAGTTCATTTGCCAAAATAAGCCAACGTCGTAATATAGTTCCGGTGAGCACATCCTCCCAGCCGAGGGAAGTCAGCCAACATTCTTGGAAGAGTATTTTCAGCATTACAGTTGTTGGTGCCACAAATCCCAATGGATCGTAGATCTTTGACAGTTCAGACAAAAGGGTGCGCTTAGTTGGCTCGTGATCAGTGTCAAAAGTATTAAGCTTTATGCCGACCGCTTCGGATCTTGGACTCCACAGCAATCCCAATATTTTGACCAAGTGAGATACAGGCTGGTCTTCATCCGCAATCGGCTTGTATTCAC
Source organism: Zaprionus kolodkinae (assembly GCA_018901885.1). Classification (NCBI taxonomy): domain Eukaryota; kingdom Metazoa; phylum Arthropoda; class Insecta; order Diptera; family Drosophilidae; genus Zaprionus; species Zaprionus kolodkinae. The sequence continues at coordinate 1,146,378 of JAEIFM010000212.1, read as the reverse complement.
AGTCTTGCAAAGGTAACATTCTCATAAGCTCTTCACAATTAGAGCTCCACTTCCGAAGATTGAATTTCGCTTTGGCTAGCAATCAAACAAGTTCGTCCTTTAGTTTGAGTAGACCCTCTACAGAATCGGCTCCCGAAGATATGTCGTCCACATACGTATCGTGTAATAAAGCGTGCGCAGCCAAGGGATGCTCCTGTCGATAATCTTCAGCGAGTTGCTTTAGTACTCTTACCGCTAAAAAGGGTGACGGTGCTAATCCATATGTCACCGTCAACAAACGATAGTGTCGAAGAGGAGATCTTTCGTCTTCACGCCACACTATGCGTTGCAAATCCGTATGTGACTTTGATACTTGAATGCCTCGAAACATCTTCTCTATATCAGCACACACTACGTAGTAATGTTGCCGAAATCTCAGGCAAACTCCAAACAGGTCTCGTTGAATTGGTGGACCGATGTGTAACCGATCATTGAGTGAGAAGCCTGTGTCATCCTTAACCGAGCCGTCGAAGACCACTCGGCACTTGGTAGTCGTGCTTTCTGGTTTCATGACAGCATGGTGCGCCAGGTAAACGTACTTGTCAAGAGTCTTGCTTTCCTGGTCCAAATGTATCTCTTCCATGTGTCCCCGTTCCAAATAATTCTTCATGAAATCAATATACTGGTTGCGCAGATCTGGATAACGCCCAAACTTGCCTTCTTGTGATGCAAATCGTTTAATTGCCTGTGTCAATATTGAATTATGAAGAGGTGGCGCATCAGCCTTGAAGGGGTACTCCACTATGTACACACCCTCGCTATTGCGTTTATGAGAGGCCACAAAATGCTGTTCGGTTGGGTCACATGCATCGATCGTCGATTTGCTCGGATTAATGTTGTCCATTTCCATAAATGATTGAACCAATGAATCCAAGTCCATTTGAGCATGCAGTGCTTGATGAGTCATCGTCGTGTCCTGGGCGTTGTTACAAGAGCCGACAACGACCCAACCAAAAAGGGTGTTAAGTGCTTGAAGGCCATTGTTTCCTATAGGGATTCGCTCGCCGGTGTAAATGCTCCATAGTTGATCAGAGCCAATAATAACGTCAATCTGACCAGGTGTATGAAACGTCGGGTCTGCCAATGCCAATCCTGCAAGGGCATCCCAAGTACTTGTGTTGACCTCATGAGAAGGAACAGATGATGTTAATGAATTCATAATGAAGGTGGTGATATGAACATCATCATTAGTTATACGAGATCGTAGATGCAACTTGGTGCATCCTCGAGTGGTACCTGCGTGATTGGCTGAGAGCCCAACCACCGAGATTCGGGCCTGTGATCGACTTGCTCCGACGCGTTGCACAAACGCTTCGCTGGCTAACGTTATAGTAGATTCAGAATTCAAAAGTAGGCGACAAGTTGTAAGTTTGCCCCACTTGTTGATCACATGTGCAAGTATTGTTGGCATTAATGTCTGCGCTCGCTGCAGAAGCATCGTACCTGCCGAGAAATGTGACATATCGGCTGTGGTCTGTTGTGTATCCGTTGGAGTGCTTATAGTAGTTGGTCGAAAATCCAGTTCCACTTGTGGCGTCTAGTAAACAAGTGTATGATGCATCCCTTGACAGTGGCGGCACCGATATTTTGAAGTACATTGTTTTGCTGTATGGTTCTGAGCTAAGCAATTGAAACAAAGCTTGTTGTCCCTTATAAATGACCTGCGTGTCAGCAGTTCCATGGCCTTAAATTGAGCACAAGATGAGATTGTGTGAGATTGCTTGCATACTACACAAAGCTTTCCACTGGCGTTCTGGTCTCCGTTAGCTAGATGCACAGTTGCTGTACGCTTTCCCGATGTGTGGCGAACAGGTTGGCATGATTCCAATGCGCAACGGTTAAACATGAATTTCAAAAAAGTATCGATGCTCACGTTGTTTTCGGTAGACTCTTCGCGCTCTGCTCACGATTATCTTGTATCAATGTCCAATTTGTTTAGCAAAATATTGATGACCCTTAGATCACGCCCATTGCAATTGAGAGCTATCAAACCTCGGATTGCTTCATCTGCTCCGTCGGCAAGTTTCCGAAGAGAAGCAGCACCAGATCCAGAGACACTGGGCATAGATAAGAAACTATTAACATATGATCGGGCAATTAATTGTTTCTTGTCATATCTTGTAACCAATCGTTCCCATGCTCCTATTTAGTTCTCCTCTGTCACTGCAATGTGTTTTACCAAGTTAAGTGCGTCTCCGGCCAAATAAGACTTCAAATAGCGAAACTTCTGGCAGCTCGTGAAATTGCTACGATTCCCGATTGGTCCCAGAAATAAATCACAAAACATCGAAAATCACTGTTGTTTGAATTGCGCATGTGTTCTAAAAACTACGCTTGCGATGTAGCGAGCCGTTCCAGCTGATCTGCAGTTGCGTTTGATGTCGAGGAGTGAATCTGAGCTGCTGCAGCATCAGCCAAAGCGCCAGATAATTTGGAATGTGTCTCGTAGAATTTCCGTTCATATTCATGCAAGTCGTCTGGTTCAGACCAATCGTCTTCATGTGAATAATTGTAATATTCCGCAGTTAATCTCGTCAAGTCTTCAAACGTTTCAGTCAAACGTCGAATGCGATATTCCAAAGTCGCCAAAGAAGTTGTGGTCAAATCCACCGTCGAAGTATAAGCGCGAGTTATTTGCGATTTGCAAAAACCACGCTGTTGAATGATTGCCTGCATTGTGAGGTTAGAAACGAATTTTCACTCAAGTGTGAAAAGTCCAAATTCAATAAGAAAGAAATAGTGCCAAATTCCAAGCAAGCCGTGATGATCCCGCGACGATCCGGCTCGAAGGACCAAAATGTTGTTGAACGAAGCAAAAGAGTGGACTGTAATTATCTTTTTTCTGGGTTGCACACTTTATTTCTTAATGTGTCCAGACAATATTGGCGACCTCATTCTTGCCTTGCTTTTCTTAACATCTTCACAAAAATACTGGCTTTATCTAGTATTCACAGATTTAGGTAACAAACTTATCGATATCAATTATATTCTAAAGCAGAAGCAGAGTTGCATTGCTCTGTTAACAAAACATATGTTTCTAGGAAGTATAACATAAAAATTTAAATTCAAAAAGTAAACGTTCTTATTTCTAACCATACCGGCCCCCCTGAACTCCGCGTTCAGTCAATTGGGAGCGGTGCAATCTTTGTAATAGACCGCTTATATATTCCATGTGCCGTCTTTATCGTGACAACTCTGATCTTGTGGTTGGTTCCTGGATGAACCTCAATGATGCGCCCCAGTAGCCATTTGGATGGAGGTAGATTGGGTTCCTTTAGAACCACAAGCGTATCCACGCATAGATTGGGGGTTTTCAAGCGCCATTTGTTGCGCTCCTGCAGACTCGTCAAGTACTCCATATGCCATATGCCAGCGCTTCCAGAATCCTTGTACCAGAATCCTTCCAGAATCCTTGTACCAACGCTGTAATTTGTTAATGTTTGTGTTCAAAAGCGACGGTTCTGGCAAGGCTGTGTATGGTTGTCCCACTAGAAAATGTGCTGGTGTCAGCGGATCAAGGCTGTCATCACCAGATTGTGACAAAGGCCGTGAATTCAGAAGAGCTTCGATTTGTGTCAATACGGTACACAACTATTCAAAGGTGAGAGCGGCTGCTCCTACTACTCGGCGCAAATGAAGTTTAATTGAACGCACGCCCGATTCCCACAACCCACCAAAATGTGGTGCGGACGGGGGAATGAAATGCCAAGTGAGTCCTTCCGTGGCAAAGAAGTTAGCTAGTTGCTCATCCTTAGCATGTGCTGTAGCTACTTCTCGCATAGTATTCAGCTCCCGTTTGGCTCCATGAAATAAAGTTCCGTTGTCGGAGTAAAGATCCGTCGGAGTCTTCCTTCGTGCACAAAAGCGTTTGAACGCGGCTATAAATGCATTTTTAGTCAGATCGCTGACTACCTCAATATGGATGGCCTTAGTTGCCAGACACACAAAGATGGCAAACCATGCCTTGCCAATCCTCGGAGTTCGACCCTTAGATTCTTTTATAGCAATAGGTCCTGCGTAGTCGAGACCAGTGTGTTGAAAACATGGACTTTGATGAACTCTAGGTACAAGTAGATCTGCCAGTACCTGCTGTGCTGTGTTACGGCGTTGCATAAAACATTGTTTGCAACGAAAGACCTCTTTCCGGATTAAGTTACGTGCTCCCAATATCCAAAATTGTTGTCGAACGATATGGAAAGTAGCCTCCACACCGGAATGAAGATGAGTTCTGTGAATATAACGAATTAATAGCGATGCAATTGCCGAAGACTTAGCTACAAGAATGGGATGTTTTGCATTGAAGTTCAGTTCGGATTTCACAATGCGCCCTCCGACTCGCAGTAATCCAATCGGGTCACAAAATGGTGCGAGCTTTATTAAATTCGATTTTGTTTGTAGAAGGTTGCTTCTCGAAAGTACTTCATAGTCCCGAGTAAATTCAGTACGTTGCACATGCAGTAAAAGTCTGTTACGAGCATAATGTAATTCAGTTGCAGTCAAGAATCTGCCTCGTGTCCAATCCTGGCATGGATACTTCAAATTGTCGCCGTTGTCTAATTTACATAGTTTTCCTTTGCGGCAATGCTGGTGTAAGAAACGAAAGACATAGCAAGTAACCCGCAGGAGATGGCTTCATGATGACAGCTTCTTGCTCAACAGATTGAGCACGTCTATGTTCAATTCAGGATTTTGTGCTATAACAAGGGTTTGTTGTGGTTTTTCTTCCACTGCAGCGAGGGGAAGCACGTCGAATTCAGATCCTCTTTTTTCAGATGGCCATTCTGGACGAGGTTGTGAGAGCCATGGTGGACCTGTCCACCATAAACTGTGTTCAAGTAGCTGGGAAGGCAGTAATCCTCGCGATGCACAATCAGCTGGATTGTCTTCTAATCTTACATGATGCCAACAACTTCTTGGATAATCCTGTAAGATTTCTGCTGTCCTGTTGCACACGTATGTATTCCATTTACGCGGTGGTGCTGATAACCAATGCAGTACAATTTCCGAATCGCTCCAGCAGTCGATGCTAGCGACTGGAATGGTCAGAGAGTCCTTGATGAGCGTTAATAACTTCGATAATAGATGAGCAGCATTTAGTTCGAGTCGAGGTATTGAAATAGGTTTGATGGGGGCAACCCGAGTTTTGGCAGCAATCAAAGTAACCACGATTTCAGTTTCCATCGCGACACGACTGTAAACAACAGCTCCAAATGCTTGCGATGAAGCATCTGCGTATCCATGTAATTCGATAGCGTGTGCTGGCCTAGCAATGTGTCGAGGAATCCGACACTTCGATAATAAATCAAGTTCATTTGCCAAAATAAGCCAACGTCGTAATATAGTTCCGGTGAGCACATCCTCCCAGCCGAGGGAAGTCAGCCAACATTCTTGGAAGAGTATTTTCAGCATTACAGTTGTTGGTGCCACAAATCCCAATGGATCGTAGATCTTTGACAGTTCAGACAAAAGGGTGCGCTTAGTTGGCTCGTGATCAGTGTCAAAAGTATTAAGCTTTATGCCGACCGCTTCGGATCTTGGACTCCACAGCAATCCCAATATTTTGACCAAGTGAGATACAGGCTGGTCTTCATCCGCAATCGGCTTGTATTCACAGTCTTGCAAAGGTAACATTCTCATAAGCTCTTCACAATTAGAGCTCCACTTCCGAAGATTGAATTTCGCTTTGGCTAGCAATCAAACAAGTTCGTCCTTTAGTTTGAGTAGACCCTCTACAGAATCGGCTCCCGAAGATATGTCGTCCACATACGTATCGTGTAATAAAGCGTGCGCAGCCAAGGGATGCTCCTGTCGATAATCTTCAGCGAGTTGCTTTAGTACTCTTACCGCTAAAAAGGGTGACGGTGCTAATCCATATGTCACCGTCAACAAACGATAGTGTCGAAGAGGAGATCTTTCGTCTTCACGCCACACTATGCGTTGCAAATCCGTATGTGACTTTGATACTTGAATGCCTCGAAACATCTTCTCTATATCAGCACACACTACGTAGTAATGTTGCCGAAATCTCAGGCAAACTCCAAACAGGTCTCGTTGAATTGGTGGACCGATGTGTAACCGATCATTGAGTGAGAAGCCTGTGTCATCCTTAACCGAGCCGTCGAAGACCACTCGGCACTTGGTAGTCGTGCTTTCTGGTTTCATGACAGCATGGTGCGCCAGGTAAACGTACTTGTCAAGAGTCTTGCTTTCCTGGTCCAAATGTATCTCTTCCATGTGTCCCCGTTCCAAATAATTCTTCATGAAATCAATATACTGGTTGCGCAGATCTGGATAACGCCCAAACTTGCCTTCTTGTGATGCAAATCGTTTAATTGCCTGTGTCAATATTGAATTATGAAGAGGTGGCGCATCAGCCTTGAAGGGGTACTCCACTATGTACACACCCTCGCTATTGCGTTTATGAGAGGCCACAAAATGCTGTTCGGTTGGGTCACATGCATCGATCGTCGATTTGCTCGGATTAATGTTGTCCATTTCCATAAATGATTGAACCAATGAATCCAAGTCCATTTGAGCATGCAGTGCTTGATGAGTCATCGTCGTGTCCTGGGCGTTGTTACAAGAGCCGACAACGACCCAACCAAAAAGGGTGTTAAGTGCTTGAAGGCCATTGTTTCCTATAGGGATTCGCTCGCCGGTGTAAATGCTCCATAGTTGATCAGAGCCAATAATAACGTCAATCTGACCAGGTGTATGAAACGTCGGGTCTGCCAATGCCAATCCTGCAAGGGCATCCCAAGTACTTGTGTTGACCTCATGAGAAGGAACAGATGATGTTAATGAATTCATAATGAAGGTGGTGATATGAACATCATCATTAGTTATACGAGATCGTAGATGCAACTTGGTGCATCCTCGAGTGGTACCTGCGTGATTGGCTGAGAGCCCAACCACCGAGATTCGGGCCTGTGATCGACTTGCTCCGACGCGTTGCACAAAACGCTTCGCTGGCTAACGTTATAGTAGATTCAGAATTCAAAAGTAGGCGACAAGTTGTAAGTTTGCCCCACTTGTTGATCACATGTGCAAGTATTGTTGGCATTAATGTCTGCGCTCGCTGCAGAAGCATCGTACCTGCCGAGAAATGTGACATATCGGCTGTGGTCTGTTGTGTATCCGTTGGAGTGCTTATAGTAGTTGGTCGAAAATCCAGTTCCACTTGTGGCGTCTAGTAAACAAGTGTATGATGCATCCCTTGACAGTGGCGGCACCGATATTTTGAAGTACATTGTTTTGCTGTATGGTTCTGAGCTAAGCAATTGAAACAAAGCTTGTTGTCCCTTATAAATGACCTGCGTGTCAGCAGTTCCATGGCCTTAAATTGAGCACAAGATGAGATTGTGTGAGATTGCTTGCATACTACACAAAGCTTTCCACTGGCGTTCTGGTCTCCGTTAGCTAGATGCACAGTTGCTGTACGCTTTCCCGATGTGTGGCGAACAGGTTGGCATGATTCCAATGCGCAACGGTTAAACATGAATTTCAAAAAGTATCGATGCTCACGTTGTTTTCGGTAGACTCTTCGCGCTCTGCTCACGATTATCTTGTATCAATGTCCAATTTGTTTAGCAAAATATTGATGACCCTTAGATCACGCCCATTGCAATTGAGAGCTATCAAACCTCGGATTGCTTCATCTGCTCCGTCGGCAAGTTTCCGAAGAGAAGCAGCACCAGATCCAGAGACACTGGGCATAGATAAGAAACTATTAACATATGATCGGGCAATTAATTGTTTCTTGTCATATCTTGTAACCAATCGTTCCCATGCTCCTATTTAGTTCTCCTCTGTCACTGCAATGTGTTTTACCAAGTTAAGTGCGTCTCCGGCCAAATAAGACTTCAAATAGCGAAACTTCTGGCAGCTCGTGAAATTGCTACGATTCCCGATTGGTCCCAGAAATAAATCACAAAACATCGAAAATCACTGTTGTTTGAATTGCGCATGTGTTCTAAAAACTACGCTTGCGATGTAGCGAGCCGTTCCAGCTGATCTGCAGTTGCGTTTGATGTCGAGGAGTGAATCTGAGCTGCTGCAGCATCAGCCAAAGCGCCAGATAATTTGGAATGTGTCTCGTAGAATTTCCGTTCATATTCATGCAAGTCGTCTGGTTCAGACCAATCGTCTTCATGTGAATAATTGTAATATTCCGCAGTTAATCTCGTCAAGTCTTCAAACGTTTCAGTCAAACGTCGAATGCGATATTCCAAAGTCGCCAAAGAAGTTGTGGTCAAATCCACCGTCGAAGTATAAGCGCGAGTTATTTGCGATTTGCAAAAACCACGCTGTTGAATGATTGCCTGCATTGTGAGGTTAGAAACGAATTTTCACTCAAGTGTGAAAAGTCCAAATTCAATAAGAAAGAAATAGTGCCAAATTCCAAGCAAGCCGTGATGATCCCGCGACGATCCGGCTCGAAGGACCAAAATGTTGTTGAACGAAGCAAAAGAGTGGACTGTAATTATCTTTTTTCTGGGTTGCACACTTTATTTCTTAATGTGTCCAGACAATATTGGCGACCTCATTCTTGCCTTGCTTTTCTTAACATCTTCACAAAAATACTGGCTTTATCTACTATTCACAGATTTAGGTAACAAACTTATCGATATCAATTATATTCTAAAGCAGAAGCAGAGTTGCATTGCTCTGTTAACAAAACATATGTTTCTAGGAAGTTTAACATAAAAATTTAAATTCAAAAAGTAAACGTTTTTATTTCTAACCAGCGGCCATTGCTCTCCCAAACCTGCAGCAGCGTAAAATATCGAAACTGATATTCGGCTGCAACATTTTATTTTTTTTTTTTTTCAAAAAGGGGCAAAAGATATTATTCCCATTATATCGCTCTCTTAGAGCACGTTGTTTTCGTAAAGCCGATTTTGATAAAATTAATTATTTAATTTCAAATTATGACTGGTCTAATTTTTATCAATGTAACAATATGGATATGGCTCTTAATTTATTTTATAAAACATTAAATAACTTTTTCGACATTTGTGTGCCTTTTTCTTATCCGAGGCATTCGAGTAAACCCCCATGGTTTACTAAAGAACTATCCAGTCTTAAAAATCTAAAGTCTAGACTCTTTAAAAAATATACTAGATGTTATTCCTCGTCTATTTTTTCAAGATATCTTATTGTTCGGTCAAATTTTGTTGCTCTCAACGCTACATGCTACAAAAATTATTTGACTCGTTGCGGGATTCAGTTCCGGCAGAATCCTAGACAGTTCTATAAATTGTTAACATGAAGCGTTAGTCATCTGCCTATCCATCTAAGCTATCGTTTGAAGGTGCAATTGCAAATACTGACCAGGACATGGCTGATCTGTTTGCAAAGTTCTTTCAAACGACCTATTCAATTTCAACACGCGATGTAAATTCTTATCCTTTCACCATTCCCAGTACAACTGGCATTTTCGCCCTACAATTAAACGAAAGTTCGATTTTCAGAGATTTGTGTTTGATAAAACCAGTTTTCTCACCTAGTCCTGACGGAATTCCTAGTTGCGTACTTCGATACTGTGCCGATCCTCTATCTAAGCTATTGCTCAAACTTTTTTCGCTGTCCCTGAAAACTTCCACCTTTCCTTCCATATGAAAGGAATCTTTCATTTTACCGCTTCACAAGAAGGGCAGCAAGTCTGATGCTTTAAACTATAGAGGTATCTCAAAATTGTCGGCTATTCCTAAACTCTTCGAGAATGTCATAACTCCTCACATGCAGCATTTCTGTAGATCCGTCATTTCTCCTTGTCAGCACGGATTTTTAAAACGTCGTTCCTCCTCGACAAATTTACTTTAGCTTACATCTTTTATAATAAAGAACTTTCATAAAAATTTTCAAACTGACGTCATTTATACAGTAAAGCATTTGACTCAGTAAATCACTTCCTCCTTGCACATAAGCTAAGGTTTCACACCAAATCTTTTAAGCTGGCTTATAAGTTATTTGGCCAACAGAACAAAAAGAGTCTTTTTTAAAAATGTTCTTTCTGACTCTATTCAAGTTACTTCTGGTGTCCCTCGGGGAACCTATTTAGGTCCCCTTCCTTTTACGCTTTTAATCAATGAACTTCCTTCGGCCATATATAATTCGCGTACTCTTATGTATGCAGATGATGTAAAGCTTTGTTTTCAATTTAAAGACGCCTCCTGTCATTCATCCCTTCAAGCCGACCTCAATAGTTTTAACAGTTGGTGTGGTGCAAACCTATTAAATCTGAACAGCTCAAAATGCAAGTTGATGACATTCTCTCGTGCCAGTCCTAAGAACGAATCTTACAATTTATGTGGTTGTCCTCTGGAAAGAATTACCTCTGTGGACGACCTTGGAGTACGCCTAGACGCTAAACACAAGTTCTTTGAGCACGCGTCTTCCATAGTCAATAAGGCTATGAGTGTACTAGGATTTATTAAGAGTTGGGCTAAGGAATTTAACGATCCTTATATAACTAAGACCCTTTATACCTCACTTGTGCGTCCTATTCTCGAGTATGGATCATGTGTTTGGTGTCCTCAGTTTTCAACCTACAAGGACCGCATTGAATCCGTTCAAAAGAACTTTTTGATTTTCGCATTGCGTGGACTTAATTGGGATCCAAACTTAAGACTACCTTCCTATACTAACAGACTTCTTCTACTAAATCTACCTTCCTTAGCCAATCGGCGTACTATGCTTGGTATGGTTTTTATCAATAACCTTATTAAAGGCGACATTGACAGTGATGACTTGGTTAGCTGGTTACACTTCTCTGTCCCTTGCCGACTAACGAGAAATTATATTCCACTTACTCTTCCTAGTTGTAGGTCGAACTATGCCTTGCACTAACCGTTCAGGGTATTATGTTCGGACTACAACAATACTACTTTATTATATCTAACAGCCAATAGACTAATTATCTTAAACTTTCACTAGTTTCTCATCTAGCTAGAAGTTAGCGATTTCGCGACCTACCTATTCGTTAACTGCGCTCCTCGGGCGTTAGGAGCGCTTTAATCCATTAACACACTTCTTTTGATCTGATTGGGTTTTCTGGGTTTCCCCAATCCTTTGCAACAAATGTTGGATCAACTAAAATTATCTTTTTACTCCCAGATTAAATAAATTAAATAAATTAAATAAATTAAATAAATTAAATAAATTAAATAAATTAAATAAATTAAATAAATTAAATAAATTAAATAAATTAAATAAATTAAATAAATTAAATAAATTAAATAAATTAAATAAATTAAATAAATTAAATAAATTAAATAAATTAAATAAATTAAATAAATTAAATAAATTAAATAAATTAAATAAATTAAATAAATTAAATAAATTAAATAAATTAAATAAATTAAATAAATTAAATAAAAAATTAAATGATTAGTTAATAATAAAACTAGTCGGAAAGGCTACAGTCACGCGGTGACTGTAAGAGGCCATGGATTTTCAGTTTACGTTTATATACCATAAAATATATATAAATTTGTATTTATATAAATTTAAATATAATGAAACAAAAACAAGTGAGCAAGGCTACAGACGGGCGCGCTCGACACACAGATACCCTTAAACATCCGTACCAAACATGTAAACACACTCATGACTTCGACGGAGAATTATCCCAAACTTATTTTAATACATATGGCTTACTCGCTCATACACATACACGCGCGTAAACAGTAAAGCGACACGACGCGACGTCAACTGCTCAAAGCAGCGCACCGGCTGCTATTCGTACCGAACATTTGTATTGAAAACGTTGACTTGAATTACTTCTGTGTTATTGGTCTGATCGGATTGTAATTTGGAGGATATGTTTATATTACATTAAGCTTTATACATACCAAAGCAGAACTTTATAAGTTCAATACTTTGCTACAAATACACAAATTACCAATTTGCGGGGGCGGTGGGCGTGGTACCCAAAATTTGAAAACGACGTTTACTGCCTAGGATATACATGAATCTTCATGCCCAATTTGGAGTCTCTAGTTTTCTTAATAGCTGAGAATCAGACGCACATACAGACAGACAGACAGACAGACGAACAGACAGACGGACAGACAGACATGGCTAGATCGACTCGGCTGGTGATCCTGAGTAAGAATATATATACTTTATGGGGTCGGAGATGTCTCCTTCTGCCTGTTACGCACATTCCGACAAACCTAATAGACCATGTATTTTTTTAAAATCCATGGCCTAATAATTTAAAACAAAAACAAGAAAGCAAGGCTACTTTCGGCTTGCCGAAGGTTTCATACCCTTGCAGTTATACAAAACATAAAATATATTTGGATTGCTGCTGGTTTCTGTGGCATTTATTTAACAATTATAACAGTACATCGATTATATCATCCTCTTATAATTTCACATACTCAGCCTTCATTAGGCCGATCGTTGATCGTTAGTTCGATTTTTATGAAACTTTATTATTAAGCACACTTAGATTTGGATGTGGTAAGCCTGATAGCTATATCTTGAAATATAACGAAAATCGGCCGATAGGCTCCATGACAGCTATACGATATATCAGTCCGATCTGGCCCGTTCCGACTTATTTAAAGAGGGCAGAAATAAGAAGCTTGTGAGCTGTGAAGATAGCTCAACAACTAATTTGCGTTGCAACAGGCAGATGGACTGACTAATTGTTCCTATAACAGCTATAGAATATAAACGTCTGAGATATTTAAATGGAAAAACTAAGGGCGGGTTACTGTATAACATTAAAAAGTATTGATAATGTGCGATATTTCCAAAAACAAAACAGGTTTGCATACAAAAACCCTGATTTCAGCCGATTGTTCCTATGGCAGCTATATGTTATAGTGGTCCGATTTTGATACAATTTTGACAGCACATTAAGAACGTAATAAGAATAAGATTTGCCAAATCTTGTTGCAATATCTTGAAAAACAACAAAAATCGGCCGATAGCTTCTATGACAGCTATACGATATATCAGTCCGATCTGGCTCGTTCCGACTTATTTACAGCGTACAACAATAAGAAGCTTGTGTGCCAAGTTTCATGAAGATAGCTCAAAAACTGAGAGACTAGTTTGCGTTGCAACAGACGGACGGACGGACGGACGGACGAACGGACATCCATTTTTCGACTCCTCTGGTGATGCTGATTCAGAATATATAAATTAATAAAAGAGGGTAGACTCGTTTGAATGAGATACAAATGTTTATTTTAATAATTAAGGCCGTAGCCAAACAAAAGCATGAGTGGTGGTTAGCGACTCCCGAAGGGGACTAAATTCTACAGTTCTCTTAAGACTACTTCCCAGCTCGCCAGTGGCCGGAGCTATCTGCGTCGCTATGAGCAGAACGCTGACCACGCGGCTCGTGCAACGTCTTAAGTTACCATCCGGTGTCGCCGGACGACTGACGTTTGCACTTATGATCAGCAACTAAGTTGCTGACCGCTTACTGCTGAGCCTTAACTTGCACTTATGATCAGCAACTAAGTTGCTGACCGCTTACTGCTGAGCCTGCAGCCTTAACTATCCCCCCACTTGAAACATGGCCGTCCTCGGCCATGCCCAGGTCGCTCAGCATCTTTTGCACCGAAAGCGTGACTCTATTCCTTTGTCTACGACGGTAGACCCAGGCGATCACCGCAATAATGATGCAGCTGAGGAGGCATGGTAGCGTAGCCAGGTATGGAACAGAGGTGTTGAAAGTTTGGAGCTCCTCTATTCGTTGAAGGTTGTCTTCATTCAATTTTTGTAGGTACGGCAGGCTCGCTATATTTTGATGCCGGGTGATGTTGATCCTTGCCGAAACGGCGGGGGCTGGCAGCCGGTCAGGAGTAGCATTATAGTTAACGTACTTGGAACCATTGATGAACGCCACAGTTGCGAATGTAATCAAATGGGTGCCCGTTATGTTTTCGGGTGGGCTCCCATTGATACTCACGGTGGCCCAGTGATCGTTGACCACGAGGATGCCCTCGTCGATAGATGTCACTGCGGCAAAATGGCTGGGACGTGTGGCACAATGTGCGACACTCCCAGACTGGAGACCCTGAGCGCATGAAGCTTCCGCTGCCTTCTTGCAAAATGTGGCAGTGGCGGGGCCCATACAGGAGGTGACGGCGATGATGTGGCCGTTGCACTCCGCTACCACGTTCTCTTCCAGGTGGAGTACAATCCCATCGTGTGCTACTGGGAAAATAGTGATCTTCTTACAAACTAACTTAGGCTTCGGAAAAGATAAAATAAAATGAATTAGCCTATCGCTTCATAATACCCTAACGCTAGCCACACTCGAGATCTGAGCTAAGCTCAATCCTGTGAAGCCCTCTTGCAATATCGACTGCAAGTCCGTGCTGCCAAAGATAACAGGATTTACCATGTCTATTCTTGCCAGTGTGATTGCTATTATTAGGTTTTCTAGCTCAAGAGCTATTATTCTGTTCCTAGCCAAAAGGGTCTCGTACAGGTGTGGTGCGTTTATGCGCTCTCTACTTGGATCATTTAAAATTGCGTTGACGGTGCGCGTAAGCGCGTTGATCTGATTCTGGAATTTTGAATTTAGAAGTACTTGCTTGTTGTTGGCGTTGATCAGGTCGTGTTCTATCAGTCTCGTTTGCTGTAGGTCGTCGAAGTCCGGGGTTCCCGCCAGAACTTTTAATGCGGAACCCAAAAGGTTGATGCTCCTCGTCCGTCTGTGGTGCACATGAAGTGTGGCGAGAAGAGTCGTCAGGTGTTCTAAGTCGGCTTGTAAGACCTTTTTCATGTACTCCAGAGGAAAAAGCTCTACAAGATTTGCTGTTTCTGATACGAAAGTGTCGTATGCAGTTAGGTTCGTCGTGTGTCGAACAGTCCAAGTCTCATTCCAGATAATGGCGTTACCGTCGATTATTGGTATGTAGTCCGCATGTGAGTAGTCCGTTATCTTAGCATGGGTCAAGGTGGCCAAGGTCAAGGTTGCGAAGATCAAAGTAAACCTAAGGATAGAGGTAGTGCAAGAAAGAAAAAGAATTGTAAAAAAGCTTATCTTAAGTTGTCTTTGTGGACCACCCTCCCTTTTATTAAGACAGTGGTCCCCATGTCGGCTTCCACCGATTCTTCCAGGAACAACGGGGATAGTTTGTTTCCCAGCCTCCTATTTGCCTTTACCAGAACTTTTTCTCCTACATTAAAGACTCTGTTTTAGCGTTTCTGGTTATTTCTTTCCAGTTGCTCGTTTTGAGCTTTCTCGAGCTTTCTGTTAACCTCAGGGAAATGGTCTTTCGAGGCTCTTAAAAGTTCTGCTGGCTTTCGCCCTGTGACCGAATGGAAAGTCCTGTTATACTCGATGGTCGCGAGAAGAATGGCATCAGAGACATCCTCGATATGTCTCTCAGCTCTTATGCACCTGGCAACTTCTTGCAGGGTGCTGTGGAATCGTTCCACTTGACCATTTGACGTGCTGTGAAGTGGCGGGCAGTTTATTACCTCTACACCGAAGTGATTTGCCAACAAGGAGCGGATGGTTTCAGAGCTAAACGACGGCTCATTGTCGCAGTAAACACTCTTGACCTCCGGAAAACTATTGACAATTTGCAGTATAGGGGCCTTGACATCAGCAATGGTGCGTGACGCAATGGGCTGGACCAAAGCAAACCTTGAAAACTTATCTACCGCAGCTAGGAAGTATTTTCCTGCCGTAGAGAAAATCTCAATGTGTATCATTTCTCCAATGCCACTGGGAATTGGCGTGGTACCCATTTCTTGTTTTTGAGGGTGCCTGTCATATTTGTTCTTTGCGCAGATTTTGCAGTTTGTTGCAACTTCTGTCGCGATTTTTGACATTTTGGGAAAATAATAATCTAACAGAACCTGCTTTACGTTCTCTTGTGCGGCTCTATGTGCTTGATTATGTTCAGCGGTCACGATCTCCACTTGCTCTTCCTTATTTGTGACATCCGCGACGAAGCGCTTACAATGCCAGAAGGCGGTAGCCGGGAAAGCCATGACCAAGGGGTGCTGAATGCGGGCAAGAACTGGAAGTTCGCTGAAAATGGCATTAGTCACATCCGGTTTTACTACCGACTTGACTGTGTCAATTAATGTGTTCCAATCCTCGAAATCTATGTGGTGGCGTGCCTTTTGGCCAAAGATGATGAACAGCTGCCTAGAAGGGAATGCTGCCTCCCTAATCACTATCTGGTTTCTAAAGCAATTGAGGGGTTTGTCCGATGACTTAATTACATAAGTGGACGAAAGTTCGCTGTGAACCGTGGCAGCATCGGACGCATTGGAGCTCTGTAAGGCATGCAGGTTCTGGCGTGAGAGTGCGTCAGCAACGAAATTCTCCTTGCCTGGTTTATAGAACACTCTAGCTCCAGTCTCGTCTATGCGCGCCTTCCAGCGCTTTATCTTGGAGTTCGGGTTTCTGTCGGAGACCGCGAAAGTTAGGGGCTGATGATCTGTGAATATGTTAATATCAGATTTACCGTAAAGGTAGTGACGTAGCGTGTCGAGTGCCCAAACGATGGCAAGAAGTTCTCTTTCGTTTGTGGCATAATTCACCTCAGCGTCCTTTAGAGTGCGGGAAATCATAGTTATAGGTCTATTACTTTGTGATAGCACAGCACCAATGCCAGTGGATGAAGCATCCGTGGTTAGGTCAAATGGCTGGCTGAAATCAGGATAATGGAGGATGACGCTCTCAGATGCCAAGATACTCTTTATTTTTTCGAACGCCTGTAGCTGGTCGTTGCTGAAGGCGATTGGAATATTCTTAGATCTGAAGGTACTAACCTTGCCATTTTCTCCTTTTAGAATGTTGGAGATGGGGCGGGCGATGGATGCAAAATCTTTTATAAAGCATCTGTAGTAGCTTGCCAGGCCCAGGAATGAGCGTACCTCGAAAATAGTTTTGGATGGCTTTGACCTTTTCGGGGCACGTTCTGGTGCCTTCTCTGGAAACCAAAAAACCAAGAAATTCCACGCTCTCCTTGAACAATTTTGATTTCTCCCTGGCGACCCTCATGTTAGCGTCGTGTAGACTCTTTAGAATGAGATCAATGTCTCGAACGTGGTCTGCCTCATTTGGAGAGAAAATGATTACGTCATCAACGTAAACATAGCAAATTTTACCTATAAATTCCCTTAAGACATCGTCAATGGCTCGCTGGAAAATGCTAGACGCATTCTTCAGGCCGAATGGGAGACGACAGAATTCGTATTTGCCGCCGTTAATGGAAAAGGCGGTTTTTTCTCTGTCTTGTTCTGCCAACATTATCTGGTGGTAACCAGACTTGAGGTCCAAAGTAGAGAAGTATTTTGCCTTACAAAGATTTGTCAAAATCATTGGTATACTGGGCATCGGGTACCTATCAGCAACTGTTTTCGCATTAAGTTTGTGAAAGTCGACGACCAGTCGCTTTTTCCGCGCTCCAGTCGAATCAACACCCTTTTTGTCGACCACCCAAAGGGGATTGTTGTATGGCGACCTCGAGGGTCGAATTATGTTGTTTCTAAGTAACTCCTTGATTTCTGCATTAACGAAATCGAGGGTACTGGCCGGAAGGGGGTGCAATTTGGTATACACTGACTCATTATCCTCAGTGCGGATGGTGGCAACCACCGCAGTATTGAATGGGAGTAAATCAGCGGGGTCCGCGAAGGCCTGAATTCTACTGTGCATCATCTTTTGAAAGGCGTTTTTCACGCAAGATGGCACGGCGATGTCTTCTACTTTCGTAAAATTCACAGCTTCGCAGGAATGGAAAAGAATCTTTTCAGACCCGCCTTTGTAAGAAATTATCTGTTTTTCGAGGTTAATACTGGCACCTGCTTTTTTTTAGCAGATCAAGGCCAATAATGCCGTCGAAGGTCGAAAGTTGAGGGAGGATGAAGAATGAGCTATTGATGCCGAAGAGGTGTAGGTGGCATTTTTGCTTTACGCAGTTGAACCCGTGTATTGACTTAACTCTAAATTGTTTTTCAACAGGCACTACATTTAAGAGGCCTTCTACTGGGCGCACGTAGTTTTTTGCTGCTCCAGTATCTATCAGAAAAGTTAAGGTCTTCCCCGCTATTGTCCGTTGTATAAACGGGAGCAGGGACGCTGTTCTAAAAAATTACAGCCGTCCTCTTCAAAGTCTTCGACGCTTTCCGTATCGACTTCAGCCAGTGCATCGGCTGCCAGTTGATCGTACTCTTCGTCGTTTTCTTGATCATTCGCCTGATCAAGGTGATTAGCCCGCTGGCGGCGCTGGTCGGACAACCTTACTGAAGTCATCTGTCGCTTTCCATAATTCGGGCCCGAAGGTTGATTAGGAATCGGAGCCGAAACGGCGTTTGCCGATTGTTGTGGCCTAGAATAGTTCGTGGGCTGTCTAAACTTGGAGGAAGACGGATCAACATCCATCTTCTCTACCTGGTCACCTTGTCGCCATTGTTGAGGCTGTTGAGTCTGTTGAGGCCGTTGAGGCTGTTGTGGCTGAGCATCTGGCTCACGTGGAAAACGCGGTGGCTTACCAAAATTTCTGGCATTATTGTTAATTGGGCCGTTTCTACTTAAGCCTTGGCGAAGGCTTCTTTCTTCTATGGTTCTAGCAAAGTTTGACGCAAAGGAGTGACGGTCATGGTTGGCCTCTACTTCTAGAGCCATAGCAAGCGCGGTTGGCAAGTCCTCTGGCTTAGAAGAATAGAGCACATCCATAAGGTTGCGCTTTAGACCAGAAACGAAGGTCCGCAAGGCGTCAGCTCTATATTTTTCATTGGCGTATTGCGCCTGAGCTGGGTCCAGAGACATGATGGCCTTGTTTGTAAGTAGAGTCATCTCTACCTCATCATAGAACTCGACAATGGATAAGTTCCCTTGG